>JAHWFP010251075.1:2111-12277 GCA_023313725.1 Lithobius niger
CTGTGTTTAATTCAAATCACATGTTTTTACAGTTCGTTTATGCTCGAGCATCCAGTTTTAGGATGCAGTCTGGTTGTGAGTCGCGCTATCTCGTAAGAACCGACTGTTTAAACGGCAACCCACCTGGGGCTAAAATATATATTATAAATATATTATGCACGAACGAATTTGGCACCGATTCAGGGTTCTGTCACCCTGGAGGGTAAGGGGAGGGGGTGGGGAGACTTTCGCACAAAGAGTATACAGATCTCTAATTACGCTTTAATAATCTCATTTAATATGCTTTGAGCAATTATTATTTTCTTGCTGCGTAGATTTCACGTTCAATGTTTGCCCCGTCGTTAACGTGGTTCGCGCAAACTTAGATCTCACATTTTGAGCAAGCTGCGATCTGACAGTTTGCATAACAGATCATCACTTGAACAACCTCAGAATCCACATGGCTTGCAAGTAAATAAGTAAGAAAGTATGTTAAGTAAGTTTAACCAGCCGAAATTACATAACCAATTGAAATCTTACCCTCGTCCCACAAGAGCTGATCGCGTGTGCTGAGAGGCAAGGGGGTACCGACTTGTGAAAGAGCGGACGCCGGATTTCGGATATGTCCAATGTATGTGGATTTAATCCGGATTTGTTGGATTTAAACTGGGATTTAAAAGCACCGTTTCTTGCTCCCATGCATTTTTTCCCCAAACTTGATCGTATTTGGTTGGATTTATACTGATTTAAGTCGGATTTATTGGATAAAAGTTGGATTTTTTGGATTTAAGTAGGTTTTAGTGCGTATTTGGCGGATATGTATGTGAATTTAATCCGGATTTGTTGAATTTAAACTGAGTTTAAAGATATCGGTTCTTTCATTTTTTTGCTCCCATTTTCGCATCAAACCTGGTCGTATTTGTTTTGTTTTTTTAGATTTAGTTCGGATTATTTGGATTAAATTCGGATTTTCCGGATTTTTTTTAGTGTTTTCATAATTCAATTCCGGACTTCATGGATTTAAATCCTGATTCTAGGAATTGTTACGGATTTTCATGCATTAAGTATGGATTTCACACCAAGTGTACACCGGATTTATGAAGTCAGTACCCCCTCGGTGGGAGGACAGCAGACAAAGGAAAATAAACAGCGCACTCTTGCCTTCAACAAAAAACTTTGCTTACAAATTGTAGCAAAAACAACATATAAAATACAAAACATTAATGAAAATTGGAAATACAACGTACAAAATCAAATGTCTCAGTGGGCAGCGTTTTCGGAGTATACGAAAAATGGAAAATTAAAATCTGTAATGGTAGCTTTGATTACGGGTTGAGGCGGCAGTGATGCTTTTGGTTATTTTTAAGGGGGGAGGGAAATCGGAATTCAAATTGGATCAGAGAATTCATCTAAGAGGTCTAGCGAGGAGGGGGCGTGTCCAGTGGTGAAATCGTGCAGGAGCGCACAGGAGCGGCGCTCCCACACTTTTTTTCCAGGAGGAACGCCGCTCCTTCACTTTTTTTTTTCTGGTGGCCGGCCTCCGCCATTCCTTCTCAAACAGAGGCACATTTGTATTTTTGTTCAGCGCCGCAACATCTGTATTGTTTTTGGCGGCACTGTCAGTCTTCAACAATTCATGAGGACGTGTTCTCTAATGCACTTTACCTTAGAGTGTGCGCGGCCTATCTTGAGTTCGCTGCAGAACGAACACAGATAATCGATTGTACGTTTTTGGTAGCAGAGTGCCTTGTAGATATCCAAGATGGTTACAAAAACAATGGCGGCCGTCGATTAAAGCCGCTCCCTCCAGGAAGACGTAGCCGCTCATAAAATACTTCCAGAACTCAAGATACGCCGCGCACACAATAGCTTCCTGCTTTGCCTACGTAATGAACGAAGTGAGTGAATTGCTCTAAGCTATAATCATGCAGAAATATGCGAGGATGCGCCAGGCTACCGCCGCTGTCCACAAAAAAATCCAACTATAGACGTTCGATGAAATTACTTTTTTTTATCAAAATTCTGGTCATTACGCCCTATAGATACTAAGGACAGCTTGGACAAACGAATTCTTAAAAGAAAAATGGATATAATTGTTGGGGGGGGGGGGCGGAGGTAAGAAAAAGTTACATGTTTTTAGGTGGGGGCAGTGCAAGTGTTATACACACTGGTGTTACTAATGGAGACGAGGGGGTCTAACTTCTTAGAAAAAAGTATTAAGTTATCGTAAAAATTAAGCATTGCTATTTGGGAGCCCCGCACCCCCCCATTCCTCTGGGCCACGTTCGCCAAGGCCGCCACTACAGCTCCTCCACTTTTTTTTACCACTACACACTGGGCATGTCTTTTAAGTCCCTTTAACCTATGTAAAGAAAAACTCATTTTCTGTCATCGTATAGTGCCTTTGTAACGTTTAAAAATCTAAATTCAGACTTTTTTAAAATCCGGGTCTAGAATTGGGGCACTCCCCCCCCCCCCCCCCTTTTGCCCCTTCCCGTAACACGGCTGTACCACTCTAAGAAAAAAAACTTGAATTTTGAGTTTTGTGTGGGTGTTTTTAAGCGCGAGTTTTGAAGCACCTTACTTACTGAAACGGAATTAAAAATTAAATGTATTCCGAGTAACCAGGGGTGCACGGAAACTCCAATTTGGAGGGCTCTGCAGTGACAACTTGAACACTACACCCCAAAAGAACTAAAAATTCACCATTTCCGAACTTCTTAGAGTATACGCTATAGTGTAACTAAGTCACTGTACCTGACTCAATTCGCTAATTTCCTTCACCCTCCTCCCCAGCAGTAATTATGACCGTTCTCTAACAACCTCACAACCTATAACACTTTGACTAAAACCAGAACCACCAAAAGATGTGATATTATACTTAAAACCCACACAATATGGGTAAACGAACTGAAGAAGTCTTTGTCATATAAAGTAGTGATATTAGTACCAAAATGGTTGCCACCAAGTTTCTCTATCCAAGTTACTTTTCTCAACTCGCACCTTGGTGGTTGGCATTTAAGCTCGTGATTTTGGTTCGGACCGCAAACTTAGTGGCAGCCTTTCGACTCGCTTTCGCTGCTTTCTCAGGCGATAACCTGATGGGTCCTTGCACCTTTGTTTGCTTTTGGAATGATTAGTTTTACATTTAACATCTGTTCGGAATTTCCCTAATTACCAGTCGCGGGTGAAGCTACACAATTCCTCTCTTATACGTGACGCTGTTATTTCCAGTTGGCTCTTCGCAAACTTTTCAACAAAAACCCAGCACTTTCCTCGTTGGCACGATTTTTGCAGCAAGGCGGAAAAGTACCCGAAAGTCTGTCCTCCCTACTCTGCGGGTTCCCGTACAGAAAGCGTTCCATTTGCGTAATAAAATTTCATTGCCGACATTTGAGAGTAGGGCCGATGTGCGCGTAGACGAAAATTTGGGCTGTAGACAGTGAAAGGACGAAAGTTGCCGACCAGGAGGCACAGAAGGGAGAAAAGCGGGGGGAGAGGGAGGCGGGCGGGGAGTTCAATGTGGGCGGAGTGTTGTCCGTAGTGGGGCGCGGTACTTTCCTCGGACTACCAGCTGCTGCAGGGGTGGCCCGGCACTTCAATCGCAGGCAAAACCCCCCCACAAGTAGACACAGCTCCTAGGACTGTAAACTCATACTGCAAAAGATGCGAATCACGGAGCAAATGAATGCAAAAACAGTCTGCATATCCTTTATACGAAGCAAGAAATAGATAAGGGCCCAAAACTGTGTCCTTGGCACACTACAAAGCAAAGATATTGCAAGCATGGCATGGCCATAACACTGTCCATAATTCTAAACCATGAAATAAAAAGGGGCCCATAACCGCTCCATGGGGCTCACTGGCTACAAAGGAAATAAATTGCAATACCACTGACACATTTACGCCCAATTTCAAAATCAGACAATATTATGACCCATTATAAGGTATGCAAAGTCCTTTCTATAGGTCTCCGATTCAAACCGCAAACTAAGAAGTAGTAACTTCAATCGCTGGCAAAAACCTGAAGTAGACATAGGTTGTAGTAGTTCAAGCTCTTCAGCAAATACCTGGATCACAGCAAATAAATGCAGTTTGCCTCCATGTCTTTAATAGAAAGCAAGAAATGAAAACGGACCCAGAACTCGCCCTGTGCAACACAACAAAGCAAAGAAGCTGCAAGAAAGTGAATATAGGCCTGCATGTCTTTAGCACAAAACTGTTAAATACAAAAAGGCCTGCGGAACATTATAAAGGAATGAAGTTGCAAGTATGACCTGAATACAGGCTTGCACGACTTTAGCACAAAACCGTTAAATACAAAAAGGCCTGCGGAACATTGTAAAGTAAAGAAGCTGCGAGTATATGACCTGAATACAGGCCTGCATTTTACTTGAACACAAAACCGTTAAATACAAAAGGGCCTGTGGAACATTATAAAGCAAAGAAGTTGCAAGTATGACCTGAATACAGGCCTGCAAGCAGCATGACTTTAAAACAAAACTGTCAAATACAAAAGGGCCTGTGGAACATTATAAAGCAAAGAAGCTGTAAGTACGACCTGAATACAGGCCTGCATGACTTTAGCATAAAACCGTTAAACACAAAAAGGCCTGCGGAACATTGTACAGTAAAGAAGCTGCGAGTATGACCTGAATACAGGCCTGCATATTACTTTAACACAAAACCGTTAAATACAAAAGGGCCTGTGGAACATTATAAAGCAAAGAAGTTGCAAGTATGACCAACTTCAGTGCTGCGTGTAGTTTAAAACACACACAAAAAAAACACTTGAAATATAAAAGGACCAAAAATTGCATCCTGTGGAACATTATTTAAAGCACAGAAGTTGCAAGTGAGACATGAGTACAGTCCTGTAAGTTTTTCACTCACACCCGTATACTGCAAAATGGCCTAGAAATGCATCCTAGGGAAAATTATAAAGCAGAGAATTGCAACCACTACCGATACACAGTTTAAAATGTTCCTTTTTGTGGCAACAAAATGCGGAACTTTTCCATAGAAGTTATCATGCTCTCGGACAGACGGACAGATGACTATACTAAACCAGTAAAGTTATGAGAATTGAAAATATTGGCCCCCGAATTGTACCTCGGCAAACGAACTTGTCGACGCTGCTAAACTCAAAATAACTTTAAAATCATGCTGCAGTTTTTCATATATCTGCAGAAACCTTTGGTTTATGTTAGAACCACGTTATATGTTAGTTCATCCTTGTTAGTGTGCTGAATCGTAAGTCATCTACTTAATTAGCTCTTCTGCGAATATCAACTCAAATGGAACCCTTCTCATGAAAGTTATTCCGTACTAGGTCAGAAGGACAGGTGGCCAGTCTAAATGCCTAATATTCAGAGCACTAAAAGTAATGGCCCCAAAACTGTGCCTCGGGGAACACTACCTGTTTTACTCCGTTCTACTAAACCCAATAACTTTCAAAATTGTACCGCAGCTTTTCTGCGTCTTTGCACAAACAGTCGATTTACGTTTAGTACAACCAACATCTTAATACTCATACTCCCCTCCTCTCCCCTCCCCCTTCCCTCCCTTCTCTTCCCTCCCTCTCCCGCCAAACCGCCATTACCGTTCCCGTCGCGGTATCGGAGATGTTTAAATATTTCATCAAGAATCTCGTCGCACCTTCTATCTCTTAGGTGGTGTGAACCGAACAAGGCATCTTTGAGCGAAAAACGTATGAATAATTAAACGTCAAACTGAACAGGCTGGTTGTATACGATGCCAACAAGAGCTAAAAGCTGAAACCTGTTTTGCATGGCTGATTTTGGGGGGATGGGGAGGGGGAAGTGGAATGCAGAAAGCCGTCCCAAGTTATACAGCAAGTCACACAATCGTATAGTGAAAGATAAGTGACGTAACGTTCCCCGACAATTCGCAAGAGCGTTTATAAAATAACTGTTTTCTCCCCTCCCATCGTGCAGTTCGGATCCCATCCACTTCTCTAAACGAGTTCTTTCTTGTTAAGTCGAAAATGTCAAAAAAAACTAGATTTACTCTACAGGAATATACGAATTTGGGATTTTTTTATGAATCCACTCAAATGCAACATTCTATCCGCATCACGAAATAACCACTGCATCAATTTAAATCAGATCTTTATACATAGATAGCGTTACACCGAGAGGTGGTTTCAGCAAAGAAAATTTAAAATCGGACACGTTGTTGAGGAATAATCAAGGTGACAAAATGCCTCACCTATTTGCTCACCAATAGTTTCCAAAAATCTGCCGCATCGTTAGTAAATATCAAGATGGATGTAATGCGCGCTCATATTAATTCTCAACTGAACTCCAAATTTGATGCTTTCCAACAAAAATTGTTCAAATTTACGAATGCTTTGTCAGCTGAAACAAAGTCGTAAAACGGCTCGTCGCAACCGCCGTCAACTCCATACAGCGACGCTCTACGAAAGCAAATGGACAAAGAAACAAGATGCGATGACGCAACAGAACAGGTGAGCCACAACTCTGTCTCCAATGCAACATGGGTTGTTTACAATAGTTTCTCTCCATTTTGTTGAAAATACAACTGATGACGCCCTAGTATGAAGTCATACTGAAGCTAATAAAGGTCATGAAAGGGGGATTGCCAACAAATGACAAGCTGCAGCGTCTATAGCCATTTGCCGATATCTAGTTCGCTGTAGCCCTAGTACTTTCAACAGGCGAAGAAGACAAATAAAGTTCTTTTTACACAACAAACAAGCCACGTGTCTCCTTAATTATTGAGTGTAAAGTTGGCGCAGCCACGTGCACCAGGAATCAAGCGGTCAAGTTAAGCCTAACGACGTCACTGGCGCTTTTTTCTCATGTCGACCCTTTTGAAGCGTAGATGTTGAACCGCTAGATGGACGCCATCTAGTGACAGTGATATCGTTAACCTTTTCCTCTTGCTCCCTGGTGCACGTGAACGCACCAACTTTACATTCAATCATGAAGTAGGCACGTGACTAGTTTGTTGTGTAAAAATGAAATTCCTTTTCCTTCGCTTGTTGAAATCAAGTGATTCACAGAACTAATTAATGGTAGACAGCACTTGATACTGCAACCTGTCATTGGGTGAATAGGCACCTTTAAGAACAACCGCCTTAATTCAGAATCTCATATTCGTAGAGAAATGACGCCACACACACACTGACTTTCAATACAGACCTGGATGCTACGACGGGAGTTTGTTTATTTGCCTTACTAAACCATGCGCAACGGCTGTTTGCTGTGACGTCACCATGAGTTAACCAATGACGAACGAGAACAACGGCTATTTGGCCGTCTGATTGGACTAGCTCAGTCACGTGATGTGCACGTCACAGCAAACAGCCATGGCGTGTGGTATAGGCATTTTTACAAGAAGACGAAGGATACAAACCGGGAATCATCAGGGGATAAATAGGAGATAAGCAGGGGGTTATTAAGGAAACCTCCAATCATCGCAGGTGACCGTGAAAATATGCCAGAATATGGCAGAATAGAGCCTCAGTTGCAAGAAGGAGGTTGGTAGTTTCTCTGGTCGTGCCAACTATGGCAATGACTTCACCAGGGTCCTCTTTCACTATCACTATACGAACCAGATCGCCTTGTTCAAGAAACTAGGCTGAGCCCTGCTGCTACTCAGCCACCATGACCACATTGCAGCAAGCGCCTCCGCCCTCCTGTAATCATTATACGTGCATTTGTACAGCTTACCGTAACAGTATTTGCTTCCAAACAAGGTCGAAACATGTTCAGATTAGCAGTATGTCACTACATCTCTCGAATACTGATAGAAGCTCAGGAGGAGCACGATGTTTTATAAAACCAGGTAAATTACAACAATAAAGCTAATCCCGCCGAATTCTAAGATTAAATGAAAAGCCTTAGTCTTGGCAGGATTAACTTAACGAAAGAACTTGGCGCTTGATACCACTATATCAAACGCCGCAAAAGCTTAGTGGGAATCGTTAACATATTTTGTTTTGGGGAGATATCACATCTTTTACTACTGCTTTGCGGTTCGTGATAAGGTACAGTTTTTTCCCCTGATAAGATGCAATGATTTTTTTTTTCGTTTTTCTACAAAAATGTGGCTTCGTTACGCCACTCTTTCAGTCTATGTTAGGAAGAGCAATTCTCCCTGCTCCACCGCTACCTACAGAGCTATAAGCTACTCTAACATGACGGTATACCTCCAACTAACGCAGGAAAAAAAATCCGCGGAGAAAAAAATGCTCGAAAAAAACTAAGGAAAAACAGCTACGAAAAAAGCCGCAGAAAAAGTCATAGAAAAAAAACAAGGAAAAAAACAAAGAAAAAGTTCATGGGAAAATACTTAGGGAAAAAAAGCCTAGGAAAAAAACAGCCTAAGGAAAAAAGCCGCAGAATAAAAAACAAGAAAAAGGGTGGAAAAAGCATCCCATGGAAAAGGAAAAAGCCGTGAAAGAAAACCGAAGGAAAACGTCGCGGAAAAATACAGCAGAAAAGAAAGCGTTACGAAAAGTTAATTTCCTAATTAAACTACGTTCCCTGCCTGGTGCAAAGTGAGCCAATGCAACTGACCTGACCTAACCTATAATAACAACAACAACAACAACAACAACAACAACAACAACAACAACAACAACAACAACAACAACAACAACAACAACACGAAAAACAAAAACGACAAAATAATTG
Organism: Lithobius niger; assembly: GCA_023313725.1. NCBI lineage: Eukaryota > Metazoa > Arthropoda > Chilopoda > Lithobiomorpha > Lithobiidae > Lithobius > Lithobius niger. The sequence continues at coordinate 10,775 of JAHWFP010251075.1, forward strand.
TATTTATCAACGGCAAAACAACTTACAAAAGTAGTTTCCTGGAGAAGTCGAGCCAAGACATCTGACCTATACCGTAATAACAATAACAACAACAACACGGGGAAAAAAAACACGCCAAAACAATTAAGCTTCCTTAATTTTGAGTGTTTTCCCCCTCGTCTTTTTTTCTTGGCTGTTTTTTCTATCGACTCTTTTTTCAAGACACGTGGCTTTTTTTTTCCCAGCCCACGGTCTCCAACATTACAACTTATTCCCCTTTTCTAAATACATGTAAATATATCGTAACTTTATGTTCCGGTTTTTCTTTAAAAAAAAAAACCACTTAAAAATTGTAACAGGTTGGCAAAAGCCTGTCAATACCCCTTCAAAAAATGTCCTCAGTTTTAACACAAAACCAAGTTGATGTTTTTACAGTGAAGCATCATGGGGATAGATAAGGTGGGGAAGAAAAAAAAAGGGGGGGGGGAAGGGGGAGAGGGAGACGGAGGCGACGGGAAGAAAAGTAAAAGGGTTCTCCAGGGGAAATCTCGTCTTCCAACGACTGGATTCTACCGGGGACCCATTTTCATCAGACTGCATCAACGCTACACCCAAGGCACCCTATCTTTCACCCTCTAAACCCCTCCCCCCCCCCCCCGCCTCCCTACAACACCCTCCATAGCACAGCACCCAATATTTCCCCCCCTCTTCATGGGTGACTCACACACGGGGGGGAATTGGCGCATATTCAGTAGGTTATGGGTAGTGGGGGAACTGACGTCGATACGTGTGGTTCCTCCTACAGCGTGCTGTTTTCTCTGTGCGTGTGTTTGCATTCACTGAAAATTTGTAAAGCCGTTGACCTATTTCTCGGGTTTCAAAACGTTTTAGAGTGGTCGTTTTTAAAATAATAAAAAATAAAGAATTTAAAGATCTTCGCTACCAAAAATGACAAAACTAACCGTACGTTGTCAGTTCATCGATGTGTTTTCCTTCCACTGAAATTGCACTATATTAACAAACAAAAAATGGCATATTTCTAAAAAAAAAAATGGAAAAAACGGCAAATGAACAAAAATTGTTTCATTTAAATGTCTTCATTTCTTTGACGTGTTAGATCAAGCTTAAATGTGGTCAGTGTGGTACTTACAAACGTCATCTAGTACTTAAAAGCTCGTTTCGAATTAGTTGAAATGAGTATACTGAAATGTCCAAATTGATAAAAAAAAAAAATTGCCGGAATATAACTTTTAGCATTTTTAAAAAACTTTTTTTTTTAAGTTTGAACTTTTTTTAACCGGGATAATTTAAAGCACAACGAACGCTGTTTAAAGGCGCATGCATCCGTGTTGGCTTTCCTGTATGACTCAGTTTTGCGACATTAGTTCAAACGTATGTAAATGTTGCCAACTCATTAATTTTCTTATTTTTTCTTTCGTGCGAGATGATTTTGTGACATTAACTCTAACCTGTGTAAACCACGTTCCACGGCTGTTTGCCTTGACGCGCGTATCACGTGACTGC
>JAHWFP010251076.1:0-22168 GCA_023313725.1 Lithobius niger
TGAAATCAAGTGCTGCTTAGTGCTGCTTAGACGGTGCTAGATGCTGCAGTCTGTGATTCGGTGAATAGGCACCTTTAAGTGGCTGCTGCTCTCTGGAAACGTACTTACCATCTTTAATCCAAAAAAATTCTAATTATTCTGCCACGAATCCAACCGTGATTACACCTTCCCCCACCCCCCTAAAAAAAGAAACATTTATTGATTTACCGTGTAATTTCTATAGATGGCAAGTTGTGATATAAACAAATACACACAAATCGCAGGAAAATATGTGTGGTTAAACAAACCACTACGTGCATTAATGAAATCACATATTAAACAAATGTAGGCAGCGACTACCTAATTGCAAGTGGTCTTCGGTACAATTCCTCCACTTTCGGACCACTTTCACTTCAGACTTTTATTTTTTTTTAAATTAGTCTTTAACTATAATTTTTGGACACTGAATCGTATGGTAAACAAATCGTTTGTATTTATCTGGTTCTATAGATGATGGGCTCACTTGGTGGCTACTTCCGGCCACTTCCGCTTCATACTTACGGTTTTTGTTAAATTTCTTTTAGGTAATTTTTGAATTCTGAATGTAATGGAGAAATCTGTTTATTTCTATCTGGTACCGTTCTGGAGTTGAAAAAGGCGATGGGTGGACAGGTCAAATAGTTGCTTATAGCCTTCCCGGCTTTCACAGTATAGAAGCTTAATACAGAATACTAACGGTTATTTTTTTAATCATTTTAGCTAATTTTTGAACGCTGAATCTAATGGTGAAAGCCGTTTGTCTCTATCTGGTTCCATTCCATAGATGATGGGCTCACTTTCCACTTCCGGCCTCTTGTGGGCCGTTTCCGCTTCATGCTTCCGGTTTTTATTTTATCCCTTTTAGCTAATTTTTTGGACGCTGAATCTAATAGCAAAAACATTTTGTCTCTATCAGGTAAAGTTACGGAGTTTAAAAAATGACGGACGGTAGAAGTCGTTGCTGTAGTCTTTCCAGCTTTCGCTCTACAGAAGCCTAAAAAGGAATAAGAATATGCGTCTGCTCCTTAACCATTTGTTGAGCCTTTGTGTTGTGTGCCTAGGTCATATGCCTGGGATCCCGATCAATTTTTATTCCCGAAAATCCCGGTATTATAGATGCATAAATCCTGGGAGTTTTCTGGATAAAAAATGTGTTAAATTCGTGAATTTCAATATTATACAAAATAAACTTATAAAATTGCCCATTAACGACATTAAAAAAATACATTGAACAATTTCCCTTTCCTCTCATCTAAACTCTAGTCTTAACTACTAATAACAGCGTCTAAATTCTAGGCTGGAACTGAAAATCTGTTCACTACCCTTTCCATGTTATCGAAGAAAATGTATAATAATTTATATATTGAATTCGTCATTTGCTTACTTTGGCATCAGTTGTGTGTTAAGGTTAACAGGCAATTACAAATTTACACAGAAAAACATATTAAAAAAATATTTGTTTATTTGCGTTACTGTAACTTCCTTGCTCATCGTTTAAATGTGTGGTTCTTTAATGCCCGCTTTGACAATTCTCACAGGCGCCATTGCATATGTCTTCCCAGCCCGTTGCTACCTTGCTAGCCAAGGCTATGGTTTAATCCAGCTACAGTCCAGGTACAATCCAGGTTCAATGCAGCGCTATAGTCCAGTACTGGCACAGTCTTATTAAACAAGTCATAAAGTCAACTTCCTACACTAGACACGCGAAATACGACGACCTTGAGTGAGATGCAGGATTTAACCCTTCATGAACAGTGAAGATAATGTGAAAAAGCAACACTGGTGTTTAGCCTATTTCCTACATGTGTGCAACTTCAATCGTGGCCCTTTTTTCTTCAGTTTGCGTGCAGGTAGTCACCGAGCTGTAGTAGCTGCAGTAAAGTCTACAGAATGCAGAGCGTATCACAACTAGATTAAAAATTAAAAATTTCGAAAATTCACATTGATTTAACCCAATAAAAATGACTGCGATAACCAAGGATATATTACTAACTGATTTCTTTGCGCACTACAGTTTTCATCTAGTGGGTATTTTAAATAATAAAATTATCATACGTGATATCCTAAGAGCTAAGGAAATTATCGATAATATTTTTAACCCGAGTGTTTTGGGCCCTATAAACTCACGAGTGTTATTTAGGCAGACATTAATTTCACGAGTGCGAAACACGAGGGAAATTATCTGCCAATAAATAGCACGAGTGAGTTTAATGGGTAAAAACAACAGTGGTGAAAATTTCCAATAGCTCGTGCGGTATTTAGTTAGAGAATTTCTCGTCATTTTTCATTATTCAACATTATAAATTACGTACGCAAAATTTAAAGTTTATAAAAGTCGCTGCTGCCCTCCAAATATCGGCGCGCCAATTTGCACCACGGCTGCTGGGAGTAAAATTGATATTTGCTGCCGCAGAAGAATGCGTCATTGGCGCACACCTCCAAATATTTTTACTTTAAACAATTTCGTAGTAATAAATTAGCAAATGTAATACATATTTTGACTTTCTATAAAATTCCAAGAGTGAGTAAAAAAAAATCAAATATGTACTACAGTTAGGGTGCTACAAGTGAGGGGTCATCAGTTGAAGGGGTCGGACGTTCGACAGAAGCGCTCCTCAACCAGAGATTTTGACCTATAAAAGAGAATTGCGACATATTTGAAAGTGATTTAATTTTTTTTTCTGACCAACCTGACGCCCAGAGCAAAAAGATCATATATTTGGTAGAGAAGTGCGATTGTACGCCAAGAAAACTGCCATCTCATGGCAGAATACAAACAGGTGAATACGCGAATGAACCAACTGGCCCAAGATTTAAACAACTTGGATCAATACGGACGTAGAAACAACCTTGAGATACATGGCATTCCACAGACCAAAAATGAATCAACCAATGACATTTTACGTGCCATGGGATCCGTTCTGCATGTCACTCTTAATCCGGGTGACATTCAATCAAGTCATCGAATTAACTCCAGTAAAGACGACCCACAACCAATCCTACCTTGTAAACAGAAGACTAAAAGAAAGATTAGTACAGAAACGACGTGAGACGAACACTTTTACTGCAAATTTAGCGAATCGTTCTTTCTCGAATACCACGCCAGTTTATTTGAAGCGAACTTAACTCTAAAATACAGGCAATTGACGGTTGGCTAAATCAATGCGCCAACAACTTGGATACAAATTCGTGTGGCTCACCCGAGGCAATGTGTATATTATATTTCATCACTACGTCAACATAGCCACAAGAAAGCGCATTTTAACGATGCGCTTTGAAATGCGCATCAAAAAACGGCACCTGTTTACAAGACGAAAGGCCGCAATTAGGTCTGATGCTCTAAGAAAGGCGTGTTATGCCAGTACGCTCAGAAAACCATTCCTACCTGCCCTCTCTCTTGGAAATAGTGAGTAGGTCCCACGCTGCTCTACCCGCTGCATGTAGTAAACTAGGTCAGCTTAAACACAAATAACCAAACGTATGCAAGTCACTACGTTTACATGGCCACAAGAGAGCGCACTTTAACGATGCGCTTTGAAATGCACATCAAAAAACGGCACCTGTTTACAAGACGCAAAACCGTGATTAGGGCCATACCACTAGCAAAAGCGATTCGGCCAGTTGCGATCAGAAAACCTTTCCTACCTGCCCTCCCTTTGGAAAATAGTGGGCACGTTCCATGCTACTCTACCCCCTGCGTGTAGTAAACTAGGTTAACTTAGACCCAAGTAACCAAACGTATGCAAGTCTTAGAGGTATTCCTAGTGTTGTGCGCCTATTTTCAGTTTATTTATCTAATAATCGAGTGGCACCAGCACAAGTGGGCGTCGTGACTGTGTCTGCCATCTTTACCAGGAGTTCAACGACGTCTTAATGCGATTGCGAAGATTTACATAAATAAAGACGATACGATTCAAATGGCCAATCCACCTCTGTGAGCGCTTTGGATCTGTATCGCCAGATGGGAGAAAGAGCCACGAACTGGTGTTTACAAGACCCACGGAAGCAACACTGAAATGATGCTCACCCCTCTGAAGCGCTTCGAAGTGGTCATGTAAATGTAGTGAGTGTTTATGGTCTTTCTAGTCATGGTTGATTATTTTCAGTTTATTTAACTAAAATTCGATTTGCACCAGCACAAAATACATGTCCGCCGTAACTGTGTCCGCCATCATTACCAGGCGTTCTTCAAGTTCCCAATGCGATTGTGAGTGTTTACACGAATAAAGACGACGCACATCAGACTTCCGATTCAGGTCTGTAAAGTGCTTCGGTTTCTGTAGCACCAGAGGGAGAATGCGCCACGAACGTCTGTTTACAAAAACCACGGAGGCTACATGGACATGATGTTCATCCCTCTGAAGCGCTTCGAAGTGGTCATGTAAACGTAGTGATTGAAAACTCGAAAGCTATTTCTAGATATTCGGAAAGCGATATTTTTAACTTGTTGTCTGATAGCCGAACTGGCACGCCTCCTAGGGGTCGAGGTCAGGTGGCTGCTGTGACAAATCCTGCCCCCCCCCCCCCCAGCAGGGAGCACAGGGAGCCGGCACGGACAACAACATACCAACAATAGACATAGAAAAAGGGCGAAAACACCGGAAATCGTTCATTTTCACTTCACAATCAACTTTTAACTCTTTCTGCCAGATCGATTTGCTTTGGGTTGGATTCGTTTTACGTGAAAAGTATCATTTAAACTACCGATACCTGTATCGCTGCCCCACCTTTACTGGGGGCTGCAGGGGAGGGGCAATATAACCCCCAAAACCCCCTAAAACGTCAAACCGAAGAGAAACCAGACCGCCAAATTTAGCCAATTTCGATTTACAACCGCTCACTTTTTGATGAATTTCTCCTCTAATGTGGATGTACGATACGTCTTTACAACCACTGAAGTCCCCCCTTGCCTACCGCTAACTTGCTTTATTCCAAAGCTTCTACTTTTCAGGCTGCTTACGAAACAATAAAATTTCGTCGACAAAATTTCGTCGAAGGTCGCAGTCCGATCTTCTTTCTAAAATATTTGAAAAGCATAATGGGCCGTAACTACAAGTTTCTTAGCTACTATTTTAAATTGTCGATGTTTTGTTGCACGAAACAGCCAAAATGCCCGAAACATTTGCTGCTCATAACATTTATTTACTATAGCTGCTGTAGTACATTGCAAATCCTAAGCCAATGAGCGCACAGGAAGGTTTGGCTGCTGTTTTACACGCGAACTATGCAAGAGCAATGGTGGCCGATTTCATTCACGCTGGTAGTGCTATTTCGTTGTCGACTTTTATTGTTTTGTAAGCAGCCAGAAAAGTAGTAAGTTTTGGAATATAGCAAACGTAGTGGTCGGCAAGGGGGGAGACTTCAGTGGTTGTAAAAACGTATTGTATGTCCATATTAGAGCAGAAACTCATCAAAACGTGGGCGGTTGTAAATTGAAATTGGCTAAATTTTGCGGTCTGGTTTCTCTTCCGTTGGACGTTTTGGGGGCTATTGGTGGTTATATTGCCCCCTCCCCTACAGCCCCCAGTAAAGGTGGGGCAGCGATCTTGGTATCTGTGTATAAATGAAGCTTTCAACATAAAACGAATCCACTCCAAAGCAAATCGATCTGGCAGAAAGAATTGAAAACTGACGTGAAATGAAAATGGACGATTACCTTTTTTAGTTGGCATTTCGGTGTTTTCGCCTTATTCTATGATTGTTGTTGTCCGTGCCGGCTCCCTGTTGCAGAGAGGGTCAGGAAGGGGGACAGCAATCTCATCGCCTGTGTTAAATCCTTTAATGACAGACTTGTTATTTTGACTTACCGATAAACCATTTTTATTTTAAATGGATACTTAAATGTATCGCAATCACCAATGCTCTGTTATAACCCTTTCGAAACTAGTAATATTTTTGTGAATAAACTTGGTCTGCAGATCCTATATTTTAATATTCGTAGCGTGGCTAAGCACTTTGATGAACTATTATATCTCAACGTTTTTAAACAAACCGTTCACATTTTAATATTAACAGAAACGTGGTACAACAGTCACAATGTCTCCCTTTTTCGCATCACATGCTATAATCTCTTTCATAGTCAAACTGTTAAAAATAAGGGTATTGGTGTAATGGTTTTGTCAAGAATGACGTAAATGTGTATTAAGGAAGCCTATTGCAAATAATTTCGAGGTAGTGGCCTTAGACTGTAGCTATAACGACTTTCAATTTATGCTACTTAACGTTTATCGATCACCAAGCTTACAAACGAAGCCTTTCATTGAAGAGCTGTACGACTTTTTGGAACAATATGATAGAAAAAAGATTTTATTAGGAGACATCAACATCAATATTTATTAAGTGTAAATTCGAAGCTTGTCTCGGAATACCTTGATTTAATGAATGAACTTGGATGCTGCTCGCTTATGAACTTTCCAAGTATATTGAGTCACACTTAACGCAAAATCATGTCTTGACCACATTTTTGTTCGATTGTCGGACAGAACTAATGCCGAATCGGTGGTAATTTAAACCTCAATTACTGGCCATTTTGGGACCGCACTTTATATTAAACCAGTGTCTGAATCCAATGTCAGTGATAAACATTCGTGGGAAATTAACTATTCAGCATTTGAAAACCTTATCAGTAGTGAAAACTGGCCGAATATTTACTTGCAGCATGATATAAAAATATTTTTTATGATAAAATTAGCAAGTGTATGCAATCTGCCAAGTGTAAAAACGTAAACCTCCTTCTAAAGGAAACAAGCTTAAGCCATGGATGTCCAGCGGTATTCTTAAGTCGTTTAGAAAGCGGTGCATGTTGTTTTGTAAACTTAAAAAGCAACCATTTAATGAGAGACTGGAAAATTACTACACCAATTACCATAATTTATTGACGAACTTAATTAAACGGCAGAAATAGGATTTTTACAAAGCTGAATTTGAAACTGTTGAAAAGACATTAAAAAGAAGTAGAACGTTGTAGAAGAATTAACTGGTGGAGCACAAAAAGGTAATATACTTCCTAAAAATGACGATTCGTCAGAGCTTGCTTCCCAGTTTTCACTATTCAAATATCGCAAGGTCACTGAATTCTACTGAAAATTCAGCAATACAATCGACTTGAGTACTAATGCGCATATTCCACGCATTCTTAATACTTTCTTTCTCAAATCCATCACTAAAATTGAACTTGAAAAATTTATTGATAACTTGACTAAGGCAAGCCTCCAGGTCACAATGGGGTTACCGTTAAATTACTTAAGAACAACAAAACTACTTTAGTACCAGTTTTACTATTTTTGTTTAACTTGTTTTTTTTGAAAACGCAGTCTTTCCAAAAACATTAAAGAAAGCCCTGATCTTTAAATCAGGGGATACGGAAAATCTTAGTAACGACCGTCCAATTTCACTGCTTTCAGTAATTTCAAAGTTACTTGAAACGTGTATGAAAAATAGATTAATCACATTTCCTTGAGTAAGCCAACTTTTTCTCTAAAAGGCAGTTTGGTTATCAAAAAGGAGTTGGCACTCAAGATGCTATTCTTGAATTCACCAATGCTGTACACATTAAACAATTAACTTGTCACTGCCAATATAACAATTAGAATTAGAATCTGGATATCGCTAAAGCATTTGATACTGTACCCCACAATCGGCTGCTATACAAACTTGACCTTGCTGAAATTAGGGGCTCGCAATTGAATTGGTTTAAAACTTATTTTCTTGAAAGATCCCAGGCTGTTAAAATCAACGACCACTTTAGTAAAGATACAAACATTAAATGTGGGTTCCCCAAAGCTCCATCCTTGGACCGTTACTGTTCCTTATTATCTTTAATGACTTTTGTAACCTACATCTTCTTGGACACATGGTCTCTTTTACTGGCGGCACTGCAGTTTTGAGCTCAGCTGACTCAACGACAATTCAGCATCGGGTTCAAAATGATATGAATAGGATTTCAAGATGGTTTAATGAGAACCAAATGAACCTAAAGACTGCCAAAACTAAATACATTGTCTTTGTTCTCGAAGATGTCGCGTCTCATGCTTCATTTAACATTATTTACCATAAGGCGGGTTGCAGTGTACATGTCCCACGTTGGAGAAAGTTGAATCTATTCGTTATCTTGGCACCATTTTATACCAAAGGATGAGTCGGAAACAACACTCACAACATGTCTGCAATAAGCTAAGATACTCTTTGTTCAAAATCTACACTTTACGAAAAATTGTATCATCCTTGTTCCTGATATAATCTATTTTTGCGTTGGTACAGTCGAATTTACAATATGGAATCACGAGCTGGGTAGAACTTATATTAATTACTTACTCTATTACTCTTATTATTACTCTACAAAAAAAATTATTAGAGCTATGGGCTCCCATAACTATAGGACACCGTCTACCTCTCTGTTCAATTCGTACAACGTATTAGCCCTTAGGCATTTGCATGTTGAGTAAACCATGGTTGCCTACAAAATAAACTGTTGAACACTCAGCTGCTGCACTTTTTAACACTAGCTCGTATAGTGATCTTCAAGTTTTGTTACCAAAAGCCAGGTGGGAAATTCTGCATAAGAGTTTTCTTTATCAGGCCCCAAAGATTTACAATGCTCTGCCATATCACTCTAAACCCATCTGGTCAGCTCATTGTTTCAAATCGAAGGTACGCGAATGGATTGTTGGGCTTGCTGACCTTAAATTCTTGTTTATTATTAATGTTTCATATCCTTATTGCTTTAGTATCTATCCCGAATGTTCGACTTGTGTAGATTTATACTGGATTTTTTTTTGTGAATTTTAATTTGGCATATTGCCTCATGCAGAATTTGTTGCCACCTGTTGACACCCTCGATGTTTCCTCGATCGTTCTGTGGTACAAGTTTACTCTGCAACCCAGATTTCCACTCTCGTAATTTCGTTGCCAATGTATCTCATGAAATGCTTTGGAGTGTAATAAAAGTATGCTTCTTACTAGTGGAGAGTAATAAATTACAAAACGGTGTTGGAATTTTTTGCTAAGTTGTGTTAGGCCTAACGACACAGCCGAGCTTTGCCATCGGCTTCTTCATGTTCCTGCAGGCATTGCTAGATTACGCAAATGATCAACACAGTGAGCATTTCGAAAGAACGGCCATCCAGATTGTTTTTGGTAGGAAAATCAAACGTATCGTAACATGCCGGCAAAGTAACGTTTGAAGCGCGTGAATCCCAGAAACCTATCAATTTCAGATAGTGCTGGCCCCATTTTGTACTACAGCGCATTGCCCAATGAAAGCTACACTGATTTAGTTTTTAATTTAGCCAATGAACATCGACTTACAGTGAGTATCTTCATCGTTTTTTAGCCAGTAGGAAGTGGGTATTTTTGGCGAATCAGTCAGTCACAGCCACTTATTCTGATAAGCGCTGTGATGGTCTACCAAGCTGGTAATTAGTAAATGGTAAGCAGCTCTTGTGCATAGGCGATAATCAAGAATCAAAAATAGTTGGCAACACACTAAACCAGAGTCGCATGTTTAAACGTGTTAAAAAGGCTTGATTAATCGGTTATTAAGGAATGAGGAGATAAATTAGGTAAGTGAGATCGATTTAAGTTATGTTACATTTGATTTGCATTCGATGGGACGTCGATAGCGAAAACGACTTCAGGTTCTGACTGCTGCTAACTAGTGATTCTCAAGATGGTGACTGAATTGATTGTTAGTCTCGATTCGTTTATTGCTTCGTTAGGAATGCATTACACCTTAATACATATACTTCACAGGAGCTACACAATGTACTTACACGTCCGCGATGCATCTTCCCGAAATTGTCGTTCGAACTTATTTTAACATTCTTAATAGCAAGACAGCGAACAACAGACTGACTGGACCGAAGCTTAGACGACGGGCTTCCAACAGCTCAGTGGCAGAGAGATTTACAATTAGATGAATACAAATAAATGATGAACATGGATGTAAAAAAATTATTGCTAATTTAACTGCTTCATAAACATTTAGGATAATTTTTCTAATGCATAAATTAAAGATTTTCAGTGACAGATTTCTGTGATTGTTTCTGCGGAGATACAACCTGCTAACGCCTGCACACTGAAGCTTATTAAAAAAAAGCAACTGAAACAAACCGGAAGTGACGAACAAGCTACTTCACGTAATCTCCACAAATAAACTCACAAAAAATTAATGAAAGTACAACGATAATATTACAACATGCAAAAATGTTTGCAATTGATTTATTAATAAACTGATAAAGTAGTCTCGCGAGACACTCTGATTAAATACCCTTCCTGCAGCGTAGGTAGTTATTAGTCTTTTTGGAGCATTCAAGTTTTTGTTCTCTTAAACTCGCTCGTGAATATGTTAGCAATAAGGTCCCTCGTCACTTCTTGACTCGGGATTTTAATAATTAGCCAACACAGGCACTCACGAATTTAATGGGAGCAAAAACTTTCGTGCTCCAAAAAATTGTCAATAACCACCCTTGCACCCGGGATATTACCATAGATTAGAAAGTTAACTAGATGTACCATCTCACTTCTTCCCGTCCTACGCGGAGCTCTGGCGGTAGTTGCGGCTACTAATACCTCTGCTAATGCTTTTGCTTTTGAAGCAGCGGAAGGCAAAGCATTAGCAGAGGTATTAGTAGCCGCAACTACCGCCAGAGCTCCGCGTAGGACGGGAAGAAGTAAGACGGTGTATCTAGTTAACTTTCTAATCTATGATATTACCTATGATAACACCACGATAGCTTTCGAAACTTGAAGTATTATCTCTGTAAGTCGGTTGTGATTGGACGAATTTATTACACAATCAAAACAGCAAATTTATGTCAGGGAAATTGTCGATGGTAAACTTCCTTCCACGTAACTGTTATTTGTAAAAAAAAAAAAAAAAAAAAAAATAGATAGTCGCGGCTTCCGGTTTTTTTAAAATTCATATCTGATGTTGAAACATGATGAAGCATCACGTGCGTCGCGATTTATATTGTGTGACTTAGTCTTAGTCTTTTTTAATAAAGACCGAAGTTTTTTTATTAGGTGAATTGTTTGTCATGACAGCAGGGACTGAATTTCTGGTTTTAAGAATGACGACCACGCCAGTATTTTTTCATATTTAGGTTAATATTGGCAGCACGCTTTATTCTCTGCTCAGTCCTGACCACTACATCCTGACCAAGACAGTATGCTGAACATGACGGCAAGCTAATGGTGTCTTTGCCTCCTGATTACTGACAGAAAATTTTTATCTGCCTTGGAAGTTGGAGCCCTGACCACTCCAAGGGATTAGGCTACTATCGGCAGCAAGTAATCCTCTGCCTTGCTATTTGATTGCTAAGAGTAATAAAGGACGGCCTTGCAAAGCAAAATGTCAACACAAGGTTTAGCCTGTGGTGTTGTGGATTACTCATGAACTTTTGTTGTAGCATTTGGATGTGTGTAACTGTGTGCGCATAAAAAATAGTTATTTTTACCATCTACATTTTTACTTGCTTTTCTTTCACTTGTATAAATAAATATTATACAAATGCTTGGTTCGGGTCCATTTTTTTTTATTCATATTCAGCATAACCAGTCTCCTTCAACACCATTCTTTTTACTATTATTATTCTAGGAATGAGTCCTTACTCCTTTATAGTTCATTTCCAAATTTGGTCAATTAACGAAATATCTTTGCGGTGGCAGGTAAGAATACTAACATCCCGTAAAACATGATACAATTTTACACACAAGTGTGTTGGATGTACAACAAGTTTTAATTTATTAATTATTTGCATTCATCGTAATCATTATCTTTTTTTTACGTATACCAAGCATTTAAACTGTTGCAGGACATAGAAGTGGATTTAAGCATGAAGATTTATTGGCTTGACCATCGTCTTTCTGTTAACCCTAATATCACTTCGAAAAGTTCCTGGCCTCTTTTAGATAAAGACGAAGTAGACAAGATTTGGAAGCCAACGCTACACTTTGTCAACTGCAAAGGTTGTGCACCAGTTTCTGTAAATAACAAACACGATGTGTATGTAGAGAAAAAGACTGGAATAATCTTAGCAAAAATTCGGTAAGAACACTTTGAATTTTTAGAATTTTATAGTAGCTTCCAGAACCCTTCTGCATGGATGCATGGATCTTTGTGAATTCTTACAGCACTGTTGTTATTATTTCTCTACGATGTACATATTCATAAAAGCATCTGTGGCATGGCTATCTTCATGTGTTCCTACGGCTTTCTTTTCATTATGGTCATATGACATCATATCCATGCAGGAATCTCTTGCATGGACATCCATGTGTGTTCTTGTAGCTGTTTGCACATTATAGCCATGCAAGCATCTCTTGCATGAATATCTTTGTGTGTTCTTACAGCTCTCTTGACGTAAAACCCATACGACATTGTATCCATGCGGGTATTTCCAGCATGAAGATCCGTGTGGTCTTGCAGCCGTCTTGCTGTCTTACATGGATACCTGTGTGTTCCAACAGCTCTCATGACGTTATAAGTGTGCATGCATATCTTGCGTGGTCATCTCTCTGTGTTCATAAAGCTCTCTTAACATTAAAACCACATGACATTATATTAGGGATCGACCGGGTCCGGGTAAATACCCGACCTGGTACCGGGTAATGCTATTTTTGGCCCGGCTCGGACTCGGTAAAAATTCAACCGAGCACGAACAAGGTAATCATTATTTGTTGAAAAAATTATTTTTATTTTCATAGTTTCATTTATACCTTCTGGATTCCCCTACAACTACTTGCACGCAATTGATATTCATTAATGTGCACATAAAAAATCAGATAAATTCCTTTAATAGTTTCGGAGAACCAATTTTTTTTTAATTACGCGCTGTAAACGAATAAATTTGAAAATCTCCGTGTTGTGAAAACGCGTCCGTAAGTCGGCAATAGTTACGCTGAAAATAGTTGTTCTCACCTGATAAGCGATAGTGTGAAGGTTTATAGGTTCCTTTTCCATTTAAGTTGTACATCGCAGCTGCTGTTTTAATTTTTTTATGTTGTGAAACATCATCTTTCCCGTGATTTTCAACAACGAACTGAACATTAGCACTCTCGTGAAATCCAAAGCGCGCCGTGGCAGCCATTGTGAAATCGTCCGTCAGCCAATGAGAGTGCGCCAAATCGGTCACGTGGTGCCAACTGGCCAATGAGATAACGCGATCTTCCAATTGCTTTGGAAAGGCAGCTTGAGACCGCCAGAAATAGCCTCTTACATTCCATCTGATTGGCCAATGCCAAACGGGCATCGAGAAAATATGTTGAGAGCCCCGGATAGAGGGGAATTCCAGCTTTTCAATGAACCCAAAATGGCGGCGCCCAGTCAAATTGGTTCGATCGCTACCGCTGTCGAAAATGAACAGTTTTTTGTTCTTGAACAACGGAAAAAGGAATGAACACCACATTTTGCAGTTTTTAGTGAGACTGCACTCAACTAAAGTGCTTTTTTTTTTTATAAAAGTATAGACATCGTTTACAACGTTTTGTTTACAGAAATCGATGCACAACATATCGGGTAGCGAACTTTCAGCTTTTCTCATATCGATATTTTGGCCGAAAATCGCATTTTTCGACCCGCACTTCCCCATAAAGGTTTCGACGTATATGTACGTCGTTACTCCACTTGGGCCATATCGTTGCTTAAAGAGTTAACGCCAACAAAGGCATATTGGGAGACAAAGTAACCAAAATGCATTTTATTTTTCATTTCACTTTATCATTAAAAAATTTGGAACAAAGAATTGCTGGTCAATTTAATTTTTGACTTCACTTTAATTAATAACGTAAAGTTTATAATTAAAAAATGTGAAAAAAAGAATTACTGGTATTTTACAGTTTTTTAAAGTTGGTTTCGTCCTTTTGATTTGCTTTCGCTCATTGTTATACTATGCGCAATACAAAACTGGACGAAAGCAAAATGAAAATTAATGAAAGGAAAAAAAAAGAACGAAACCAAAGTAAAAAAAAAGGTGCATATTAAACATAAAGCAAAAATTGAAATTATACGACCCGGTTTTACTACCCGGACTCGGCTCGGTGGGTATTCGTAATTACTCGGATTTGGCTCGGACTCGGTTTTTTGTTACCCGGTCGATCCCTACATTATATCCATGCAGGCATCTCTTAAATGGACATCCATGTATGTTCTTGCAGCACTATGCTGAAGATATATGTTTATGTGGGTTGCTTAATATGAACGTGGTTCTTTTTCAACAGGCTTTTGGATAAATTTACTTGTGCCATTAACCTTCGGGCATACCCCATGGACACCCAATTTTGCAAGATTGAACTATACCTTTGTAAGTTGGAAAACAATTGTGAAATTAACGCTAAAACTCAGCATGTCATAATTTTCATAAATTTGTTTTCAGAAAGCATGTAAACTATATAAATAGGTTAACTGTATCAAGAAGAGAATCAGAGTGTTCAGTGCCAATGCACATATAGTTCAATCGAGTCTGGAAACGTCTTCGCTGACATCTACATATAGCTAGAACTGTATCAGGGATTATTATAACTGGTTAAAGTCGTGATCTGTTTCCATGTAAATCAGAATTAATGTTTCTGTCAAGAAAATGTGTCAGAATGGCTACAGGAGACAAATGAACCCGTATTTTATCCCCAAGCTCCACCTACGAATACAACACAAAGCCTCTCATAACTTTCAATGTGCTTGCCTTGAGAGGTCAAGGTATTTTTAAGCCCTTGAGAAAACTGTCTTTCTTTGATGGAGAGATTGCTCTAATTATTCTTAAATTTCCTCTTTCTTGCTATATTGCACGTGTTAGCCATGGAAAACAGAGTAATAGTCCTCCTCATCTTTAGCTCTGGAATAGGGAGTAATAGTCCTCCTCATCTTTTAGCTCTGGAATACGGAGTAATAGTCATCCACATCTTTAGCTCTGGAATACGGAGTAATAGTCCTCCTCATCTTTAGCTCTGGAATACGGAGTAATAGTCCGCTCTGGAAAAAAGAGAAACAATCCTCATTTTTAGCTCTGGTAACCAGATTAATAGTCCTCATCTTTAGCTCAGGAAAACTTAGTAATAGTCCTCATCTTTAGCTCGGGAAAACATAGTAATAGTCTTACTCATATTTAGCTATGGAAAACAGAGTAATAGTTCTCCTCTTCTTTAGCTCTGGAAAACAGCAATAGTCATCTTCTTTAGCTCTGGAAAATAGAGCAACAGTCCTACTCATATTTAGCTATGGAAAACAGAGTAATAGTTCACCTCGTCTTCAGTTCTGGAAAACAGCAGAACAATAGTCCTCCTCATCTTACCTCTGGAAAACAGCAGAGTAATAGTCCTCCTCACATTCAGTGGTATAGCAGCAAAAAAGTAAGCGAGAAGAAAGAGACTTTTCCATCCTCCCCACCAAATAAAATGCATATGCATACCTAAAACAAAATTTCGCATGCATTATAAGCATGTGGTGCCATTAGCTGGTGGTGTCAAGTCTTTTAGAACTTTGAGCCCATACTTACCATGAAATCGTCAGCACAGACAGTGAAAGTTAAAACTTCATTCTCTATAGAGATAGATTTCAGCCACTAGCAGCATATGCTTTGAAAGCATGACCAACTGGATAAAGCTCTGTTAATCACTTTCCCTACATGGTCAGTAACCGCAGCTTACTCACACAATTCATTTTAAAAAGCAAGGAAAAGGGTCCCTCAAAAGAAAAGTAAACGAGCATTGCCCCCTCATGCTCCCCCTACACCACACCCCTGCTTTTCTTTAAGTGAGTTCAATTAATTTTTTCTTTGTGAATGGCTCTAACACTGCTACAAAAAATCTTTTAATTTACACAGCCAAATAACAAATTCTGCAACTATTAGCTTTTGATTTTCCTCCCGAGATAACAGAAATTTCCTGAACAAATTCTCCACAATGGGAGTTTATTGTACTTAAAAGATTTTACGTTGAAAATCGATTAAGTGTCATGTTTTGTAATTTTTTTTAATGCAGATGACAATTATGAAGACATGATGCAAGTATACCACAAGTATCCCGAAACTCAAGTAGCCATTGACAGTAGCATAACGCCAGCACAATACCACATTGCTCCTATTGCCAAAATACAGTGTGTCTTCAAAGAGGGAGAATACGGTAAGACGTGTTTTAGGAGTACACTACAGTGCACTATAAAGCACAAGGTAAAGGATGAACTAAGTGGATAGTCAGAATTAAAAACAGGACATGATATCTTGTTGATTCTTGAATTATCACAAGAATTTAATACTGACTGCGCTTAGATTAATGCTAATTAAAAAAAAGCCAGCATAGTGTGCATGAAATACATTCAGTCACACAACGTTTCAGGATCAGTGCTCCTCGTTTCCAGTAGCATAGTTAAGGCAGAGGACAATAAGCCAAAATTTCAACTGAACAATTAAAACAAATAACTAAACACCTAAGGTTCCGTGGGCAGAACAGGTTAGCAATAGGTTTAAAACTTGACTTTTTTCCAAGTGGGGAAACTACATGCCCAGCCACATATGTCGGTCAGAGTCATGAATAACTTAAAGAAAGGATCTCGGCCCATGAATCTAACTTTAGACTGCACGTGGAGTCAAGTTCCTTACTTTAACACTGTATAGCAACAGGTGCCTCACCTCGTTGACTAACTACAGGGTATACCTAGTACCCCAGCACTAGACAAAGTACACATTTTGTTTACTGGAAAAAACAACCCTAGGGTCAGAATCAATCTTGAAACCTTGGTTATTTTAACACATCAGCCCCCAGTGCACAACCACTTAGTACCTGACATTAAATATATTAAGGAATACTTCCCTCATTGATGTCCTTAAACTAAATAAGTTTACAAGAAAAGAAAAGTCAGATAATATAAGCAAAACTACCCCAAGTATAGCATACTCGACGTGAAACCCACGTGGTACTGAGATTTACAGAACTGTGTCTTTCGCACTTGGCTTTCCAAAGGATGGGACAGGGATCACTCATTCCCTTTCAAGGTAGGCGAAAGAGTGATCCCTGTCCCATCCTTTGGAAATCCAAGTGCCAAAGACACAGTTCAGCAAATCTCAGTACCACGTGGGTTTCACGTCGAGTTTGCTATACTTGGGGTAGTTTTGCTTATATTATCTGACTTTTCTTTTCTTTTTTGTTGATTCTTCCTTGTTGATTGTTGCCATCTTGATGGTTTTCGTCGTCGTTTCCATCTTCCGCCTGACATTGTGCGTCAATTGGGTGATAAGTCTGTCCTCCTGTCCGGTGTTTTTCAATTTTTGCAGGAGGTACAGATGTATGACAAGATTTAGATTAGGGGTTTGAATAATATCTCTGTAATGTGTGGTGCAGTGGCAACCCGGACCACTGCACTGTGACTGAGGTTGGCGCTAATGACCAAGCTGTCGACGCGCCATTAAGCCCCAAACCCCCCCCCCCCCCCTCTTTTGAAAGAAGGCGAAAATGTGTGGGGTTTTCTTTTTAAGGTAAGATGGAGCAAAATTTTAAATTTTTTTTATTGTTTAAATATATGTATTACGGCCCAAATTACAGAAATTAAAACAAAAACTGTAAATGTTGGCATCTAAATTTACCAGTGAAGCAGTTTTCAGACAATTTGATTCATTTAATTGTATGTGTTGCGCCAAAGTTCTATCGAGGTTTGCCAAAAATCGTAAATTTTTCAAGTTCATGTTCCTTTTTCTCCAAAACTATTGGTCATGATGTTATGATTTTTTGTAGGGGTGTTCATATGGTAGTTATGGATGGACATTACTATGTTTATGATGTTTAGACTAACTTACTGGTTTTGGTGACTATGTTACTGACAGCGCGACATTATTTAAATGTTTATCAAACATGATTATTTTATTTCTGAAAAACCATTCATCACATTTGTGTAATTCTAGTTGAACATCTTTAGGAAGACCTATACTAACACTACAAAAAATGTCAAAGTTCCATCTACTACCGTTTCTGATAAAAAAGGAACATGAATATGCCAGATTTAGCCCATAGAAAAGCATAGGACTGCCTTAATTGTATATATGTTACTTTAACGCAATCTTTGATGCTGGGCGACACGGTAGTTTTGCTTTGTTTTTAATTTAACGGAAACTTGAAGATGGAATAGGGTTGATTCCAAAACTCTGTTTTGTTTTATTTGTACACTTTTAAGCTTTTAAAAAAATATTATTGCACTTGATAATAGAGTGCAGAATCCCCAAAACGTTGTGTGATTGAATGCATATCTTGTGCACTATACAGGATTTTTAATGACTTCAGTATCTTCTGTGCTTTTAAATACCAGTGTGCTTAGATCAAGTAGGCTAAGTTGCGTAAATACTTTGTTGTACCCAAAAATCAGAAATTTCACCAACTTAATTGATATTTCATGGATTATTGGCAGGATAGGAGGGATTTCTCTAATAAGAAATATCTCGTTTCTCATTTATTTCAATTATGGCCGTCATAACCACACCTAACAGAAATGTGTTGTTCACCTTTGAAAGCACCTTAATTTTTGCATAATTCTAGTTAGTTCATGAATATGTATGCACTGAATAGAAAGACGAAATGAATTTAACAGTGCTCTCACTTCGCAATATGTCAAAACAATAATTGTGTTTAACAGGGAACATCATATTTCATCTAGGAACAGATTTTCTGTTAAAATCCGGTATTAAAATAGTTTGCAAGGTGAGAAAGTTGCACAGTGCAGATGGCGTCCTGTTCCACGACAAACTAGATTAGGTCACGAAAAAAACTCCGGTGGCAAGATAAAGATAAATTTATTTCAAACAAAGGGTAACCTAAGCTTTAGAAATTAAAAGCACTAACGATAGCAAGTCATAAAAAGGCCTTAAAAGTGCACGAAATACAGTAAAAACACAATGCTCTGGAGATTGCTGCACCCCGTCATCAAGTGCAAGAATAAAAAATACAGATAAAGTGTATACAAATATCCTGCTTTAATCTTAGGCCTAAAATGACCGACAATATCAATGACTTGTCTCTCCATTGGTTTGAAAACCATGGAACAAGTGTTAGCAGAGCTATGGGCAGCTTACCTGTTTTAGCGGTCTTTTAACAAGCCAAACAAGATTGCACATATTCAGCTACGTATAAAAAGTCTCTAGGCCAATAGAACTGCATGAAGATTCGTTCTTATGTTTTATTTTTACCAAGATGCCCTGCCCATGCATTAGTAGGCTGAGCGCATTACTAAGTTTCATCACTCTGTTGGACGCTCAGGTTGGTCTGCCTTTTGGAGTTCTTTCTCTCTTTGTACAGGTCATCTAAAAAGTATTTCATCTTTAATTTAAAAAAAAAGCTTCTTATACAGGTCCTGCTCGTGAAAGGGGAGCTTGCTGAATTGCTAGCATTATCTGCTAGAATCTGCTCTCTGTAATAACTCTTTGAAATTTTTTTTTAGTTATCTGTAACAAAGGAAAAACTCACTAGTGTTCGGGCCTAAAACACTCAGGTCTTCTGGGCCGAATGGCTGACGCTTAATTTTACTGTTTACCATGTTTTCATGCAATAATTCTGGAGTGGGCTCGTTCTCAGATTCAACTCGGGATCCTGAGACTCAGAATCCAAAGTTGAATCTGAATTCTCCATAGAAGAAGAACTCGTTAACGGCTACACTAAAAATTTAACTTGCGATCTAGCGAAGGCATTAATAGTAGGGAGGTCTTTCGAGGAGTTAGTGTGTTGGCACTCCAACCGTCATCTGAAAATTTGGACCCACACTGTCCGTAACCAGCGCTTTAACAAAAAAAGGACCGTTCGGTGTTTCTAACTCTACCCAAAGTGATAGAATTTAATGTACGTCTACAGCAGGCAAATCCACCAGTGTACTGGTCTAGCTTAACTAAGCTTCTGTCAATAAAGTCATGACTGCTTACTGTCCAATCTGTTACATGTTTGTGCAAGTAAAAAATCGTCAGGTATACCCGAGCAGTTATTTATTTCAGGTTTTCTTTTTGGGCAACATCTCGCTATGTGTTCAATTTTTGAACAGTTAAACCAGCCAGCTATTTGTGGTTTGTCAAAATAAGTATTTGCTTTTGCACCACTTGGTTTAGGATCAGCAACCTTTGCTGGTTAATGGTTACCCTTCTGACCCTGTTGGTTGGATTTCCCTCTTCCATTAGAATTATTCAAATTACTATTCCCTGTGTTCAAATTATTCTTTTGTTGATTGCCGTTTTGTTGCTTAGCTGGCTACACTGCCTTAATGTTTTCATTAGTTTTGTTACTACCTACAAGAGCGTGCTTAATTTCTTTTTCTGCATTAGTAGTAATGCTGTGAGCAATGCGTTCTTCTGCATAAGTAGCACCGTGTTCAATAAGATATCGGTTTTAACCTGGAACCAGTTTCAAAGCTGGTTCGGTCAATTAGCCAAAATTTGTTCTAACAGGAAAAAATCTATCGTCTTATCAAAATCCTTCTCCGTTGCAGCTAATTCTATATACTGGAAAAGCTGAGTTCGCAAGCGAAAAGCGAAATTTGAATATGTTTACTCTTGTGGTTTATTTAGAGAGCTAAATTTAACCCTACCAACTTCAGGAGTAATCTTGAAATTTTTAAGAATTTCTAACTTAACTAACTCATGGAAGTTGGAATGGCGACCGCAAGTGACGGACGTGTTTTGCTAAGCTCCTGCCGTAGATGTCTTTCTACTATTTCCTCCGGGGATAATATTATTTCTTGTTGCCTCTGTTACGGAGCCTGCCATGCTGTATGTACCGATCTGCCGGACTATGCTCTATCACTTCTTAAACCAGGTAACTCGTCGGGTTTGAGATGGTTTTGTAAACAGTGTTCCCCCGTCGCCGACACCCTTATTGAACGGAACAGAGTGATTGGTGACATTTTGCACAAATTTGACTTACTTGCTGTTGAAGTTGGGAACCTTACTGTTGAAGTTCGACAGGGTTTTGCTAGTTTTGACCCTTCCAACGAGGGAATTTATAGGATTCCTGGTGTACAACCTGAAAACATCGCCCATTTTGCCGAAGGAGCAAAGGTGCAGCAGGAAAGGCACACCCCAGTCAATTTGGTCGATCCGACTATCTCCTGCCGTCCTAAAAATCATGTATCTACTACCGATTTTTTTATCAATACTTTAAATGCCCTTAGATCGGATCCTAACGTAACACTTCCACATCCTGATGATTCCACCATACACGAAAGTTCCTCTGTTAGTCGGCGGTCAATTTTCGGCAACACTTCTCAAGCTCACACAAGCTCAGCTGCCTCAACTGGCCTTAACTCTCCTCCGTCTAAAGCGCCAGACAAACAAGCACCGCTGCGCCCTCGCCCTTGGACTCCTGTCGCCATTCCTGAAACTAATATTGGCGAACTTGATGATTTCAGGACGCAACTTTCCCGGCGGGATTATCGTCGCCTAAAAAATAATCGTGAAAAGAATCATGAAATCAATGAAACTGGCTCTCCAGTTTCTAAACTGGGGAATGCTGACAGGCCTGTTTTGCCATCATGGGCTACTCAACGACCAACTGTTAGTGTTCCATCCTCGTCCACGGCCAACACCCAAGCTCTGCCCCATAATACTCAGCAACATATTACTAAAATCTTTGTTGGCGGGCTCCACGTCAGTACGAAAGTTGAGTACATCCAAAGCCTTATCAAAACCACCTTTGGGCTTACGGTGGGTTGTTATCCACTGCGTACGTCATACCCAACGTATAAATCGTTCTGTGTCACTGTTGATAGTAACTTTGCCGATATTATCATTAGTTCTGATGCCTGGCCACCTGGTGCTCGTGTTTCCCATTTCACTGGACGTAGACGTAAACAAACCAAAGGCCCCACTACTGCCAATCAGGCTGGACCCTCCACCGGTGCACATCATTCCCTTAAGGAACCAACAACTGGGCAACAAACTATAGACCAATTTTTTAAGCCAAATCTTCTCAATCATCCATCTGGGACTTCGGTAAACAATATCACCACCCGAAAAAAAAATGGAACTGAAGCTAACAGAAAAGGAAACACCAGCATCACAAGGGATTGGAGTGATCTGACAGAAGGCGACGAGGATGGGAATTCTCTGCACCTCTCTGGATCAGAAGAACCTCTCAATAACTTAACACAGGATGATCTGGAGGCTGATCCTAATATGCTCTAAATTCAAGAGTAAAA
>JAHWFP010251076.1:37168-93822 GCA_023313725.1 Lithobius niger
GGGAGCATTAAAAACAAAGCCCAAACACGTAAGGTGCCGGGGAGCTACACACCCCACTTTGTAGGAGTCTGGGAGGGGTGCAGTTCCGTTTGGAGGATTGAGAGCAAAGACGCGGGTAGCAGTGTACAGGAGGGGGGGGGGGGAGGGGGAGACATTGACATTGCCAGTTACTTTCCTAACAAGACAAAACACCGGGAGAATCTTAGTTCGGAAAATTCAATCATCATGCAGCATGCACGGGTCCAACTAGTTTTACCCAAACTCTTGCTACTTTTTTGGCTCTTTTCTTTTTCGTCTTCAGAAAAATCTCATGTCAGTGAGGACATAAGCCTAGCCGCCATGATGGGTTTTGGCTTCAGTGATCTTCTACGACTGTAATCAGTTTCCTGGTTGACATTTCTTCAGCGCTTGTAAATGAATTGTAACAATTTTGTAAGGTGATTCTCTGAATGTCGCAAATGAGTTATAGATGTACTGATTAAACTTTGAGACTAGGCATCGTATACTGTCGGAAGGTGATGTGAACTATGAATGAACTTTTATTATTGATGCCAAATAAGAGAGACACAGCTGTGAGGGAGTTAGGCGATTTAATGTGCCCCCATGCTTGTCTGAATGACGAACATTACAAAAATTAAAAGTACTTTTATGCCCGAATGACATCTAGTGGGAGTTATTATGTACTAGATGTTAATATCTTTGGATAATTCAGATACGAGATTCTTAGACCTCGGTGGCTTCTCCCCTTTACACCAAGGCGTTAATTTTCATCTTCTACATCCCATGAGGGTCGTAACCACACTCTGGGTACCCCGTGCAGTGGCAATAGCCGAATATTTTAGGTAAACGTCACTGCTCGACCTAAACACGAAATGTAGAAGTTGGAGGCATTAATAATCTCCGGCACTTATTCCTCAGATTTATTAATAAGCAACATTTCACCAGATTTACTTCGATTAAAGTATATTTTGTTTTTTTTTTCAATTGTTTTGTCCATACATGCTTTAAAAAATATTGTTTCTACAAGCAAACAAGAAAAAAAGAAACTAAAATAAATAAACCTTACAGTACTTTAAAATAAACAGTACTTTAAAATAAAATAATAATTAATTAAAAAAAACCGAAGTGAAAGATTCTTACCTTCAATTAAGAGTTTTTGCACCGAGTACCTGGTCCTTTTCTGGTCCAGAGTTGTGACGAAACACGTTCCCGATTCGTAGTTATTTGTACGAGCGTCAAATAGAACAGGAACAGTTAGCTTCAAGGATAAATCGCCGCTGTACTTCGTCAAGGTTTTGAAAAAGCTTTACTGTTGTTAACTACCTGACAATAATTGCTTTTGGCAAACGTCCACTGAACCGAAGCACGGTTATTATCCGCTATTTTTCGACTTTGGCGCTCATTTTGCTTCAGCCAGCATCAACTCAAGTTGGTCATCATGCTCCCGCAAAACCATCCCATAATCTGCAAGGTGGTTTTTGCTACCTGCGTGTTACATTGTCTGTTACGAGTCTTTTTACTTGTGTGCTTTATTTTATCGGTTAGTTGGTGTTCCTTTCTTTTTAAAACATATAATCGGCTTTTTAGACTTTAGATGTTTGCGTTATAAAGAAGCGGTTCGAGGCCCCAGCTACTATCTAGGACGTATTAGAGGTAGTTTTTCGCCTGTTTAATTTTTTTCCGTTTCTTTTCTTAATTTTACGATTAATTCTTTTCGTTTGATTTTCGTTCTAGAGCGATCTGTCTACGCAGTTTAATCTGCATATGCTACACAGTCACGTGTCCTTCAGTAACATAATTTTCAATTTTTATTACTGATTTTTTTCCTACATTTTTAAAAAATTCTTTAAAAAAATTAATATTACAACTTCTGCTTTAGTGTCATTTGTTGCTCTCAACATGCATACACGTATCATATGGTGCAGTTTTAGCTGTATCAGCCAGACTTGTGTTATGTATATGGGAAGACCTAATGAAAGATCATTGTTTGAT
The DNA here is from genome assembly GCA_023313725.1 of Lithobius niger. Lineage (NCBI taxonomy): Eukaryota > Metazoa > Arthropoda > Chilopoda > Lithobiomorpha > Lithobiidae > Lithobius > Lithobius niger. The sequence goes on from JAHWFP010251076.1 coordinate 39,161, forward strand.
TTTTGTATACAGTTAAACTGACCTATGCAGCGTTGGATTCTGGATGAACACTACATCATTTTCTAAAGCGCTAATTGGTCCCTGTATTTCTGGAAATTCAAAACAATTCTTTGTCAACGAAATCTTTTCAAATGTTCATTCTCCCGCGATCTCTCCGTTTGTGATCGTGGTTTTTAATTCTCCGTATTTTGTGGGGATAACATCCATTTTGTCGTACATCGTACTGCTTCGTTTGGCACCATGGCAACCAGGAAAACGCACTGTGCCCACAAGTGGCGTATCGGTAGGTAGAAGTGCTACCAGACTATGAAATTCAAAGACCTTTTCCCGATCAACGGTTCAATCGCCGCCAACTTTTCCAAGGTTCCCACCATCAGCGATGTCGGCTGGTACGCTGAAACATCGTTTTCAAATACTGGAAGGACGACAACCGCCTTGATGCGACTTTCATCATTTACTTGGCCAGTCACTTTGCAACCAACAGCAACGAATATTGCCGAAGGATTATCGATGACTACAAGGTTGAAGGCTATTGTCTATGGGTGCGACTCCATTGACTACCAGATTTCGGACAACTAAGTTTGTTTGGTTTAATTCAACCTTGTTGAAATCAACCAGGACGGGACTTAAACCGACGAGTGGTAAATAAAAGTCGAATAGTACCTATTCCATTTGGCAACTGAGATAGTAGCTGCATTCCTCTCTACTCTAGTGCTCGAGGAACGAAGCTTCTCATTGTGCCTTTATTATTGCACGTTTCTTTCCCGATTCCGTCGTCAGGCGCGCGATCGAATATAGTCCCTAATCGTTCACTCGACGTTCGTTAGCTGCTTGGCCGCTCGAACGCTCTTCTTCCTTTTTTTAAATAACAAATTAAGTCTTCAATCAATGGTCAGCAAGGTGGCTGTGTTTAGTTATATTTTATATATTTTATTTTTGGTGTACGATTGTATTGTTTGTTTGTAATTGACGAGTTTTTGCCATTTCTTCTTTTCTTTGCGGGTTAACTCCATTCTTCCTTTTCTTTTTCCCTTTGGCTCATCAACTCCATAGTTTGTGCTTTACACTTCTATGAGGGCATTGTTCGGATTAAAACTTGGCCTCATCGACACTGGATTTTGGGAAATAAAAAAAAGATAAGGCCGCTAAAAATTAATTGTGGTTCTCGGGAGTGATACTAAAAAAAATTGATTCGAGCGGTGTTTTTTTTTAAAGTTTATTCGTGATTTTTCATATGCGGGCGATGGCTTTTTTTGTTTACCTAACAAAACGAAATCAGTAGCTTACATTTTCTTGTGTACAATATCGGTGTTTTAATGCCAGGGTCAGTGTGCAAAATTTGCACTTCTACAAAAGTCATTCTTTAGATTCAAGTTTTTAGTTCTGACATGCCACTGAATGACTCTTGTTTCGAGGTGAATGGAGCAAAGAGCTGATGTGGTCATCGGCTCCAGATAATGTTTGGAGAAAGTGCCGATGCGTGATCGGTACATTTTTTTTAGACAATGTCATAAAACACGTTTTATGAGCTAAGAAAAAACCCATACGTGCACTCCCAAGAACCATGCAAGTTTTAGTGGCCTAAATAAAAACTACTAAATTCATCTTTGTAGTCTCATCATAGGTGAATGGTCCATTCCCCCTTCACTGTAGATAACGTGTATATTGCCCCCAAACGAAATTCAAAATTTGAAATTTATACATGAAACTATATACAAAATTAGCTTTCTCGTCAAAATTCTTAATGGACTTATTTCTTAAATGCAGTGATGAAACGACATTTTCAATTTAAATTAAATATATTCAAAATTTGGCGTTTCATACATTAAGGGTATTTAATGCCCTTCTTTTTCCTTCATGTTTAAATTAATTGACACCCCTCCCCCCAAAAAAATCTATCTATGATAAAATCCACCCACATTAGTCAGTGGAGAAAGTGTTAGTGTTAGTGACGCGACCAAAGCCTGCTTACAACTGATCTGTCTGTATTCATCCGCGAGCTCCAACTCAAACAATGATGCAGAAATATAATTCATTCAGGCGATTATTTTAATGCTAATAATTTCACATTTTTTAGGCATTGTTACACTATATCATGTCTTTATTGTTAATACACTCATTGTTTAATGCTTAATAGTGAGTGGTTAACGCTCGTTAAACCCTTTGAAACCCTTTGAGTGTGTGTTATTTCTGCATTACGAAATTTTATTAAACAGGAATGATTCCTTTCTTTAAAAAATGTTCCTGAAAGGGCCGTATTGGTTTGAGGAGCGTTAGAAGCAGGTGGGGTATGTAGGTGGGGGTTTGGAGGGGGGGGGGGGGCAAACTGTAACGAATGTCTTGCTTCAATCCTTACGTGGCGCTTGCAAGCCAAAGTTGTCAAACTTTCCGAAGCTCTACACAGTCAAGCCTGTTCAAACACTGATTTCGTGTGGCCAGCATTAACACACGTTTCCTCCAATAATGAATAACGAAACAACAGCCTTGGGGAGGGAGTTCCAAGGCGCCACCACCCAACTTGAAAAAAAGTACTTGCGACAGTCTAGATTACACTTAGTGCTTCTAAGTTTAAAAGAATGGCCCCGGGTAAAATTATTTTCACTGCAGTCGAAGAAAGGCAGGTCCAATGGCATCAGACCGTGAATGATCATAAATGTAAGAATCAGGTCTGCCTTCAGGCACCTCAGCTCAAGTGGTTCCAAGCCGAGTAGCTGTAGGCGACAGCCAGGCAAAAGTTTGCCCAGCCCGCGCACAGACCGTGTAAAAGAACGCTGGACAGATTCCAACCTGTCGATGTCCTGTAAGAGATGTGACCACACAGGACATGCATACTCTAAAATTGGTCGCACGTAAACTTTGAAGGCCCATACCATGATTTGACGGTTAGAAGAACGAAAGCATCTACATATATAATACGGAGCAGGCGGGCAAGTCACCGGCCACGCCATTCCGTCGTACAATCAAGTACCCCACCCTGTAGTGCCATCTGTTGACGGGATTCGCCTCCAAATTCGGTTAGGACACTTTTCCAACGCCTTCGAAGAGATGGCGCCACTTACCAAACCTGCCGCACCGTTTTTTGGATCGTTTTGGGGTATTGTTGTGGTACCAAAGCGGCCAACAAAGTTTTAGTCGCGTGGACTGTGCCATTGTCGGCGTTGAGCTAAAAAAAAAACAACAACAACCCGTGTCTACTAAACCAGACAACTTTAAACCAAACGACGATTGGTTCTTAATTTCGAGGCCCCTCGAAATTGGAAGCCTGACAGGATGGAAAGGCGCATTTATTTCCTAAATGTTCACTTCCAGAAAGGAGTTGAATTGTTTTTAAGTGGGCGGCAACAATCGTTGCATGCAACAATGCCACAATGCACGGTACCGAGGTGAATTGTTTCAAAGGATTAACTTAACTTCGGGGTTAACTTCGGGGTTGCACCAAAGGGGAAATGACACGGGGCGGCGTTTTCGGGGTGTGCGGGAGAGGGTGCCAGGGCAAGTGTGTGTGGCGGGCAATGCGCGGTACCGAAGTGAATTGTTTCAAAGGATTAACTTAAACATGGGATTACTTGCTTACTGAATGCTAGATTTCTCAGTGATAGGGTTTTTTTTAGCCTTCAGTCAAACACACGCCAGCGACTTTTCCGGGGTTGCACCAAAGGGAGAATGTCACGGGGTGACGTTGTCGGGAAGGGGGGCCAAGCGTGTACGGGGCGACACGTATGCGAATCCGGGAGGGGGCAGGAGTGTGGGGATTAGGGGTTAAAGTAATTGTGGGGGAGGGCATATGTAGGAGCCATTCACATGTTCGGTGTTGGTTTGAAAAATTTAAAACCAAACACCAAACACAGGTGGGGAAGGGGGGTGCGCAGCATGCGCACGGGCACAACTAGTCTTCTATTAATGGCAAGCCTACGAAACGTAGCTTTAACTATGTTTCCACAATGGGTGGAAGATTTTAAATCGTGGTTAAAAAGGATACCTAGGTCGCGAATCTGATTAACAGAGTTAAGTTGGGAGCCACCCAGGTAGTATTGATGCATTAAATTTTTTCTTCCGATGTGGAACGCACAACATTTCATATCAGCTAGCGGTAGCTGCCAGCGTTCCGACCACTCAACAACGGAAGCAATTTGAGTAGAAAGAAAAATGGAATTCTCCTCAGTCATTTGTTCGGAACCGACTTTTAAGTCATCAGCAAATTTATATTTTGGTTAATCATGTATCAAACCATGATTTGTAAGATCGTTCAAGAAAATAACGAAGAGTAGAGGACCGAGGACCGATCCCTGTGGAACCCCACTTATTATAACAATGAGAAGACTTTGGCAAACACATCTGGTCAAGAGAGTAAACCGACGTAATTATTGAAATATAAACAAAAATCTAGTTCACCAAAAAATTGTCTTACCAACGATCAGTTCTTGGCAATACAAAACCCATAATCTAAACATAGTCCAAACCAATCAACCAACTTCAGTTTACGAAAGTATAGTCTAATTGAAAAATAACAATAGTCAAACCTTAAACAGTCATAGCCAAGGCTCAGCTAAGGTAAAAAGTTGAAAAATCACAAAAGAGAATTTCCTCTCCACTACCAAATTTATATAAATATAAACCATGGTACCCCAGTGAGGAAAATAATCATCATAAGCAGAATTAGGCAAAATAACCATAAAGATATCCAGACCAAATGGATTAATTACAAGGGGAAAACGATTAAAAACTAAGAAAATAGCCAATATTGCACAAAGAAAAAAATAGCATGGGAAAAAATTCAAAAAAGGGGAGAAGCAAAAATTTTTAGAAACAAAACTAAGGAACCATTAAACATAAGAAGATGAAAGAGGAACTCCAAACATGATAGATCACTATTGCACCTTCAGGACATTTTTATTGATAACAAAAGCATGACAGTAATAGGAGGAGGAAAGTATACCCTCTTTAATTTCTTCTTTAATTTACACACAGATCCGGTTCAAACCACATGTCAAGCTACGGATCGTTAAATTTCTAAGAGAAGAAGAAGGAAACCGGGATGTAAACGTCTAGAAATAAAAGTTATAAGAACAAAAACACAATTTCTAGAGAAAAATCCAGAAAATTAAGGCCGGGTTAACTAAACCAGACCAGCCTGACAACCTGAAGTTAACAGAATCAAGGAGCACAACATCGATATGAATCAAACGCATTTAGTAGATAACCAGATTGCTATCTGACTAACACACAAACATCACACAAAGGCAAGTAAAAAAAGTAAATAATGAGAGGGAGAAAATAAACGACCAACCAAGGCACAAACTATAAAGTAATTTCTGCATCAGGGTTTCAAGATAACTACAGCTTGCCGGCACCATCCCACAGAATTAAGATGAACCCATTTAAAAAAAAACTGGAACCAACTTTCTCAACTCTGAAGCAACAGAGAATAAGACATCAGTGGTACATCAGGTTAGTTCAGTGGGACATCAGGTTATCACTGAAATTTATATCTCAAAAGCACCTAATGTTTCAACTTCAAAACAGGATCCCACTCCATGCTTAGGCAAACTCGCAACAGTTTTCAGACATTGGATACAAAAAAGGAATTTATATGGGAAGCAACAAAATTCCAAAAGAACACAAGGAATGTGCAAAATTGACTAAAGGGGTAGAAAAAAAACAGAAAACAATGAAAAAAGTAACTGAAAAATTAGGAATGGTAGAGTTTAATCTGTGAAAGGTGGGTGCTCCCGGACATGATGTTCCCTTTAATAGGTTCTTTTAACTTGTACGCAAGTGGAGTAACAGTCTTGTGGATGACAAATGGCCCTTCCAGTTTTGAAGCCAACTTTTTGAATTAGTCCTTCGCTTTATATGAGACGTAATGAGTCGTACTTAGAATCTCATCATCAACCTTAAATGAAAAAAGTTGTTTAATCTGGTTTTGGCTCTATTTGGTTTTATTCCTGCTGTTCACGAAGTGAGGTACATGCTAAAGAAATGGCATTACAAAGACAACGGGACATAGTTGTGGCCCAAACTCTCGTTTTCTTATCCAAACGTCTCACAACATGAGGGTCAATGGCCCCAGGTAGATGTAATTCTCTTCCGTGGAGCAAGCATGCAAGACAAAAACCAGTCGTACGTGAAACAGTAACATGGAGAGCCATAACAATCATTGGCACATCTTAATCCCAAGATCTGTGTTATATTCCCATGCGTTTATGAATGAGAGATTTAACTGTACCTATTAGATGCTCAGACTGAATATCTTGTGGCGAGTAGAATGAGATGCAGGACTGTTTGACATCACACATTTTTGCCAAGCAATTCATTACACCATTAAGAAGAGTTTTGTATTATCATTCACCAGTTGGCGACATTGCCCATAACGAGAGAAAACGTCCTAGGTCAATACCTCAGCAACGGTAATTTCTTTAGCATGTTTTTAATAGCAATTATTTCAGGCCATTTTGTCAGCAAATCAAGCACAATAAGCAAATACCTATTACCGCTATTGGATCTCGTTAGTGAAGCAGAAATGTCAATATAGTGTGTAGTGCCAGGAAATTGAGGTGTAGAAGCAGCTCCCATCAAACCCCTACTTGCTAAAGATTATTTTTACAAGTTTGGCATTTCTGACATTTTTTAATAAAAGCTGCCACCTTGACATGCCAAACCAAGTCAAGTGTTGTTGAAGACAGGAGAGCCACACCTAAATGAGTTGTGACAGGACCCATGTGAGCCACCACTATCATTCGAGCCTTTCACAAGGTGTGATCAATGTACAAAACTGTTGCACACCAGCTGAAGTTTTAAAAGTCCTACCACAATTCCATTAACGGTGGATGCATTGAGAAGTGTGGCATGCCTTAAGACCCAAAGTAATAGTTGGAAACTTAACACCATTAATCAAAAATTTGCAAACTAAGTTTAAGACAGGATCAATTCTCTGAGCTTGCTTTATACGATCAACATATTATTTCCCACAATTCCTTCCACTTTGGTAAGAACTTGATGAGAATGACAGTCAGCTACTGTATTTGAAGCTCCACTTTTATATTTGATTGTAAATTCAAAACATGCAGGACGTAAGGCCCATTGGGAAAGGTGTTCAGTGGGATATTTTGCCTTCTTTAGTCATTCAAGTAAGGCTGGATCACTGATGACTAAAAATTCGTTAGCCTCTACATAAGGTCGAAAAAGCTCCACTGCTCACAGTACGGCAGGCTCCTCTCTCTCCACCGTGCTGAATTACCCTTATTGCCTTTCAATAGGCGACTGGCATAGCAAATACCCATAGGACCAGTAGTCCTCTCTTGCCAGAGTATTGCTCCCAATCTGTAAGTGGAACTATTGTACTACGAATAACGAAGGGCTTGGATAAATCAGGTTTTGCCAAAATCGAGGCAGTAATAAGTTTTTGCCTAAGAGTGTCAAAAGCTGCTTTGCAGTCCTGGGACCACTCTAATTTCTTGGATGATTTTAGTAAAGAAAAAAAGGTGCGGCAAATTTGATGCATAGCCAGCCGAAGCCATGAAGCCAAGAAAAAAGGGGGCAAGCCAATAAAGAGAACAAATGTTTCTACGAAAAAAAACCAGTCATCCTAAGGAATGATGTCATCCTCTTAAGGCATGTCCGAGGCTTCATTTTTACAATGATTTTTACGTCAACTATAGCAGGATCTAGAGAAACCCATCTTTCGATAAAATAAAGCCCAAAACTCTTGTGTCTGGACGGCATAGAATAAACTTAACTTAATTAATATTAAAGCATCCAGATAATAAAAAGTCCCTGAAAATCCCATATTCGCATCAACTCATCCATCATCCATTAAAAAACGTACGAAGAGTTACGTAAGCTGAACATAACTAAAGAGGGCGAGATAAAACACCTGGCACACCAATTGCAGCAGGTTTGCTAGACTCTTCAAGAGGAATTTGATGGTATGTTGAAAGATGATCAATAGTCACAATGTACTTGGGCGTAACTGACTCAAAATTAAATCAATCAATGGTAAAGGATACGCATCCAAAAAGGAATGTTGGTTTAAAATTCTAAAGTCGGGTAAAAATTGTAAATCACTGTTAGGAAGCATGGGGAGGACCATTAGATTTACACATACGACCTTCAGCCAATAACAACTGAAGAACTTCATTCAATTTCTTTAACTTGGATGAATTAGCAGGAAATTGTTTCATATACATAGGCTGTTTTGTCTAAGATGTCAATATGCATTTGTGAAGCCCTGCATGACCCAGGTTCATCGCACAAACCTGCGAATAACATTAAAAATCTCAGCAAATTTAAACTTATGGTTATCTAAAGGAGATTGATGGAGAATAGTCTGCCATCTAATTTGTGCAGAATCATGACTACTGGCTTGTCAACCGGACTCTGTAAAAATGTGTAACGTAAACGAGGTAAGTCTTCATGCCACCAGGTGTAACTAGACAAAGAAAGGACTACTATAGCATGCATGATCATGTCAGTGCCAAGAATGCCAGATAAAATTCATGCATACTACAAAAGAATGTCTAAACGCTTTTTCAGGTAATTCGAAATCAATTTTCTTTTAACATAGCCTAATGTCTTTACTACGTCACCATTAGCAGTAAATAGGCTAAGTGGTAATGATTTAATATCTACCGAGTCATCCATGATTTTAACAAAAGCTTAACCGACTAATGATAATCCTATCCACTATCCCAAATTGCAGCAGACACTATATTTTTAATAGAAATAGGCACTAAAAGTTTTAAACCAGCAGAGGGATGAACAGTTAAATCAATAGAATGAGTCTTTATTTTCATTTTGTCCCTAACCTCACTCACTGGCGAGGAACAATCATGTTTTACAGCTGTATAGAAGACTGCCCCACAGGATGACTGGATTGATTGTCGTAAGGTAGCATAAGTTTCCAAAATCTCGCAATATGGCCGGATTTCTTGCAATACCAGCAAATTGGTAGACGATTCAAGTTATTAAAACAATTTGAGCCAACTGAATTACTTCCTAGTTGAGCCTGTCTTTCGACAGTTGGGGGATTTATACGGGTGAAGTAATGTACTGTTTTACTGATTGATTCCAGTATTCACACCATGAGGATTTTACTTACACGATATGGCCTGCCAAGATAACGTAGTATTGTTTTCTCGTTAGTATTCTACTCTTCCTTTTCCTCCATTGCCAATGCCATGTTTTTTAATCCTTGAGCCCATATCTCTGCAGTCAGCAACGCCAGAAATGTTTTGTGATGACAACATTGCCTGAAGTGCAGGAGTTAAATTGGAAAACGCAATTTGAACCAGTTTTCTGTCCGTAATTGGCTCATCCAGTGCATCATTCCATCGAATAAGATGTCGCCTCGAAAATATCTTCTGAAATAATGACTCTTGCAACTTAACATTCCTAAACTTGCGTCTAAAACTAATTTCAATAGATGCCCAATCTCCATCGACAGCTTCCAACTCTCATCATTTCCTTGCCTTTCCAACCAAGTGAATCGGGATCCAGGGCCTCATAAAGACATTAGGGAGTATTGATAAAGTTCTCATCACAATTCTGCAATTTCTGATAAAATCACTTGCTGATAAGTCATTTAAATCCCCATAATACCTTCTGTTAATAAGCGGTTTATTTCATTTTTGTATTGCTTATAGCCAGGGGAACAGGTCTACTGTCTATCCTTCATCAATTTAGGCTATGCATCTTTCTTCAACCGAATCTCCACCATAAAATCCTTGAAAGTTCCCAAGCCCACTTTAAAAAGTTCAGGAAACCATCAAATATTTCTTCGTCGGAGACCCGACTGATAAACAATTCATCATCTACGCTGTCTGCTTAATAAAACTGACTGAAATCGAGTTTAAACTAGGAAATCCAGCCCTTGCCAAATAGTGCAGGCTGGTTGCCAGGTGCTACTACAGCACACAGACGTTCAGTTTGTTTAGCAAATTCAACGGTCAAATACACTATCCCAATGGGTTAGCTACATCTCCCAACCATGATTTCAAAGTAATAGGAGTTGGTTCTAACTTTACATTCTTAAAGTATTTAAGATGCCATGAAATAGGGATTATTGTCTCATCGCCACCTGCGTCAACCTCACAAGTTGATGAAATACCATTTCACTGACATGTTGTAGTCCACTTTTTGTTTTTAACTGAGTTAATCGTAGTACAATATATCTTGGAAACATTACTTGTACCTGAACTACGGATTGAATCAGATACCTGACGTTCCTGCTCATCATCAACAAAATGTGCACTTTGGCCATATTTATGATTTGTAGACTTACGTTGTGATTTAGACTTAAACCTATTACTGGTTGCAGTCTTACTAGTCGAATTAGACTTACTAGCTTTGCACAGTAGTTTCAGGAAACCCTTAGTGTCACAACTTTCACAGGAATAGTCTTTATATCTGTAGACGGGCTTTACATGTACAGAATGTCCACAACAGTGACATATGACAGATTTACTTGACTTACCTGTTTTAAATGAGTTAGTTGAGGTATTATTGGTCTTTAAATTATACTTACTAGTAGTAGTACTTTTAAATTGAGTATGTGCAGCTTCAAAAGCTAATGAGATTTCACACGCCTTTTCAAAAGTTGCCTTGGTTGTATTCATTGACATTAAATGTTTTTGAGTTTCATCACATGTCAAACTAGCAACCAGGTGGTCACATAGTGAGTTAAAAATGTGTCAAAATTGCACCACTCAGATAAATGCTTTAGTTCACCTATACAGGGTGTAACTGAATGGTCTGTACAAACTTTGAGGATGTGGCCTATGACCAAATATAAAACAAAATAGTCCTATAAACGTGGGTCCGGAAATGAACCCGTTTTTAGTTACAGCCCCCCCCAAAGTTCGGTGTAAAGTTTGAAATTTTTCATAACTTCCACTTAAGTTTTCCAAAAGAATGCAATTTGGTACATCATTCTTGCAATTACAGTACTTCATAATTAAATGACAATGCAAGTTTCACAACTTGAGGAAGGGACCATATGGAGGGGGAGGGAAGTTGGGGGTGTAATTACTGAAACAAACATTACATCACCAATTTCTACAAGTAACTAATTGAGTCTGACTAAACTTTAATGACGGATCCTAATAGACACCAAAACAAAACAAAATCCATCTGGAATGCATCTTTTCCGAGTAGCAGCCCTCTTCAATAATAAACCTTTCATCCAGCTTTTCTACAAAGCAGAGCTCGTGGCCCAAAAATGACCATGAACCCGATGGGTAGGCCTACTTCGTGGCTACCCATCAACAACAGCACGTACAGTTGTGTTTATTTTGGTCTGTTGTAAAAAAAAAAACATTACATTAAAATAGGACACATTTGCGTACTTCAGAGATCTTCATCCGGATACATGTTAACTTTCCTGCTTCAAGAGGAACAAACACAAACCTACAAATTCCTGATTTCTGAAATGAAGACGATTCCTAATTGCTATTGGTGCTCTGCATGGCGACGTAATGTTTGTTTCAATAAATAAAGCCCAAAAAGGTTATGCCACCCTCCCCCCATCCTTGTGCCCCTTCTCCATACTTTCCCATCAACAAAGCTGGAGACGTCAAACTAACATGAATTGTGTAGTACTGAAATTGCAAGAATGATGTCCAAAATTGCATTTTTTTGGAAAACTTAGGCGGAAGTTATGAAGAATTTCCAACTGTTTACCCCGAACTTTGGGGGGGGGGGGCTGTAACTAAAAACGGGTTCATTTCCGGACCCATGTTTAAAGGACTTTTTTGTCTTATATTCGGTCATAGACCACACCTTAAAAGTTTGTACAGACCATTCAGTTACACCCTGTATATGCAGTTACAGACTCTCCAGGCTGTTGGTTACGCCAAGAAAATATTACTCTTTGGGCAATAAATGATGGAACTGGCTCAACATTATTTTTTTACCAATGTAACAATTTCATCAAACGACTTTCCACTTCGATCTATAGGCGAGGAAAGGCTGCTTATTAAAGCATAGGTTTTGTACCCGAAACGTGACAAAAGTGTTGCAACATTTTTACCATCTGCTACATCATTTGCGAGAAAAAACCTGCACATTCGCTCAATATAACGCATCCAATTTTCCTTAATGGAATCAAATTCCTCAAATTTCTTAGACATTAATGTTTCAAATTGCAATTAAACCTTAAGGAATTTTTTTTCAAATACTCTATTAATTACAGCATAACTCATAGAACTCTTAGCAGTATAATTACTGTAACAACAACATAATTCATAATGCAATCACTGAAATAGCATCATAATTCACAAAATGCTTCAAATAAAATTTTCAAATTTCCAATAATGTAGCATCACTAGGCCTATAAGCCTTCAATTCAATTTAAATACATTAAACCATTTTTAACTGTCATGAAATAGGTAACTTATACCATGAAAACATGTAATTAATGCTATTAATGTAGACCAATCTTTCAAAAGTACGTAGCACAAAACACTGAATAATTGTTATTTAATGGCACACATTTAATGGCACATATTTAATGGCCTTATAGTTAAAAACGAAAACGTTGTCTGCCGACTCGATAATTAAACCAAGTTAATTACGCACGAATTACGCATTTTGATTCAAATTTTGGTTACAACTATCCAATACTGGAAAATTTGAGAACCAAATTGAACACAGAGTACCTGTTTACGAGAAACGTAACGTCCACTGCTTCCCTGGTGAGAGGTTGAAATTCCCAAACCTGAGAAACGCTGTTGAGGTTCCATGGTTGACGAGAAGTTGGCCTACGTTGTAGTTGAACTAACAAGCACTGCCATCAATCCCCAAATGAACGTGGAAAAAGGTTACCAATTTTTTTCAATTTAAAGTTAATCCCATTCTCATCGCCATTGCAATGTTTAATGACATTGCTTCAGCCTTTAAGAGGCTAGAAAGGAAAGTCTTTACTGGTTGTTTGGTGGCAGGCCATTACGTCCAAGCCCTTTATTAACAAGAGAGGAAACACGTGACGTTAATCACAGATATATGAATATATACTATATGCTTAGCGCATCCTAATAGAGCAACCGCAAATGACGTCATATTGGCTACGAGATAGCATCTGGAGGGCATAGCTACAATGAGCACAAGATTAAAATCTAAGGGAAACAACGGCACATCTAGTCAAGACAGTGCTTTGAGACAGTGCTGTCTTCTTTGGCTTAAAAAAACGTTGTTTACTCGTACAACTAAGATCGCGCGTTATAGGCTTACCCTCCAGTGCCCCGTGCAGCTAACCCTGTTGCTGTCTACACCATGAGAGTTATATGCAATAATACTATTATGTCACTGCTCTATTATAGGCATTATTTACTTTACAATATTACTACTTACAGTATTGTAAATAGTAATATTGTAAAGTAAATAATGCCTATAATAGAGCAGTGACATAACGTAGTATTATTGCATATAACTGTATGGTGGAGGCAGTACTATACATATATATGTTACACCGCAAAACGAGAGTGGCCCACAACTGACCGAGTTAAACCGTTATGTATGGAATGGTACCAAACAGAGACATAGTTTTCATCATGAGATTCAGCATTCAAAAGTTAGTTAAAATGAATTTTAAAAAACCGGAAGTACGAATCGAATGAAGTGGCCCGAAATTGGTAGAAGAGTACAGAAGGAAGACCGGTTACGACTAGGTAGTCGCTGCATCCTCTTGCTTATGTTTGGATGGATTGCATTCATAGCTCTTGCAGCGCGTACATAATGACCCCATGAATGCTGTGCAGAATGGTTGCATTTTTTTCCTACAACTTTTAAAATCCGAAGGTTGTCAAACATACCCACGCCTGAAGTATGGGTTATCAAAAATTATCGCACGGTGGCACACGTGGGTGGTTGTCAGTTTAACCACAAATAGCTGCCAGCTTTAGAACTGTGCAGCCTTTTCGTGACACCAACATCATACAACACGTTGTTTTATTTACGTTTAAACTGTGTTCAGCGAGCAATATCTGAACTGTTCACATAAAATTTGTATGAACGGGTTTGCCGTGAAGGCTTATTGATTGACGACGTTACACGCTTTCACGACGTCTTGCAAGTCGACAAATTCAAAACAAATTAAAAATAAAAATGAAATTTGTTTCAGCAACTAAGCTAATCGTAGCAACTCATCCGTCGATGTATGGGGCAAAGTTAATCGTTAGTCGTCGTGTTCGGTGAACATGTAACACGAGTTGTCAGTTAGCGCACTGTGTGATCTAATCAGGAAAATTACATTACAAATCCTTATATCTACTCCTAGATAACTTACCAAAGTGCTAGTGGAAAATGAATACCTTACTATTTTATGTGCTGTACGCAATTGCTGTCCACATTTCTCTGGGGTAAGTGAAAAAAAAATGTAAAGCTGAACTGTTAGAGCATGAACACACTAAGAAATATTGGAAAGGATGGTTATAAGATGAGAGGGGAAGAATAGCCCTTCACGATCTGTTCACTCAATATCTGTGGTATTAATCTGCGCGAGATCTGGTGGTCACGGTGTCTTGTAGGTAGCAAGCCTCAGCCTGGTCGCTTGAATTATTCTTTAGCTTATCCAATTTCCTCCATCCCAAAAAATTTGTTTTGGGGAGGGAGGACGAAATGAGCTAAAAAATTTTTTTTTTTAAGTCAAAATATGTTACGGGGAAATTCGGCCAACGTCAGCGAATATGAGGGTTAGCGTAATTTGCACCCCTACCTCAAAGAAAAGTAAGTACTTTTTTTTAGGTATTTATATTTTTATTTTGTGGTTTACAACCTTTTTTGTAATGTTTGTTTTGTAGTAGTATTTGTAGGGTTAGTCAGAGAAGGAACATTTTTGGCTAGGTTTTAATGAGAAATTGGCGCCCCTGTGGGGGGGGGCCCACATGTCACGGCCTTGGTACCCAGAATTCAGCTAAAGGGCCGGGTCCACGAAGCCTTTAAATCATCTGTTTTCAGTAATATCAGCACATTTGAACCATTAAAAAGGATAATTTTAGCATCTATCTGCAGCTGCTTTTCTAAATTTTAGTTTTAACTTACGTCTAGAGGTAAAATAAATGCGGGTTCAAACGCATTTACATTGCCTTTCGGAATTAAATGTTTGGGTCGCCTGAGCGGGGAATTGAACCCACGACCTTTAAACCTTTAAGTCCTACCGCTGAGCCATGTCCCTTGGTTTTCAAGGGTGTTGTGGCAAATGGGGTTCTAGTTCCCCCACCCTTCCGCAGACCGAAACTTTACACATTAAGCAGGATGGAAAGCCAAAAGAGCTCGAGAAGGGTTAAGTCAATACGGATGCAAACTAATTTATTATTGTTGTTATTTAATTTGCCGTTTAGACTTAAATGTCAGGGTACCTGACTGAGGGATTAAACTCCCATTGAAACCAAAGTCGTAAGCCTTACCACTGAGCCGTATGGACATGGCCTGTATGGCTCAGCGGTAGGACTTGCGCTTTTGGGTTTAAAGGTCGTGGGTTCAATTCCCCCCCACAGGCGGGCCGAACATTTAATTCCGAAAGGCAATGTAAATGCGTTTGAACCCGCATTTTTAATTTACCTCTAGACCTAAATTAAAAGTAAAATTTAGAAAAGCAGCTGCAGATAGATGCTAAAAATTATCCTTTTTAACGGTTCAAATGTGCTGATATTTTTGAAAACAGAGCGGGGGATTAAACTCGCGACAATTATTGTCGGGAGTTTAATCCCTCATTCAGTACCCTGACATTTAAGTCTAAACGGCAAATTAAATAACAACAATAATAAATTAGTTTGCATCCGTATTGACTTAACCCTTCTCGAGCTCTTTTGGCTTTCCATCCTGCTTAATGTGTAAAGTTTCGGTCTGCGGAAGGGTGGGGAAACTAGAACCCCATTTGCCACAACCCCCTTGAAAAACCTGATAATTAACAGTTGGTTTTCCTTTTGTAGCCTATCCTGGATTTTATTACTGCCGTTGCGATGAACGGAGTTTCCCAGTTCAAATCCCCAGCTTTCCCGCTTCCCCTACTAGACGTGGTCCTTCTTTTATAGTTTGTTCCACATTATGTTTGCAGGAAACTGACTGTTTGACGCCACTTTTCTTGCAATATGAATGTAAAATGTGTCGATATCACACTTGTAGACACTACACAGTTACTATTAGAGTCTACGAGTGGGATATTTACACGTTTTTTTGCACTCGTAGTGGAAGAAAACGAGGCATCATACAGTCAGTTTCCTGCAAACATAATGTGGAACAAACTATAGTAGATGTTTAAAAATAAGCCATTTTCGTTCGTCTATACAAGCATTCGTTTGTTTCTGAAGACGTGATGTCGTAAGAAATCATATCAAAAATCAAAACTGGTAAAAAGAAACACCAAGTTCCGAATGGTTCAGCCCTTCAAAGGAGTGATATCAACACACCAAAACATTCTCCAACTTAATCGCACCGAATAATACTTTCGACGTTAAATGAAAACTTAAACATTGCTACCTTCAACCACCCAATAGTTTTCTCGTCACTTAGTCAATGTACGCACGGCACCTCCATGAAAAACTTTTTCATGTCACTGAAATATTAGGAGCCGAACAAATCTACCTTTGTTTGGTTACACTATAGAGTGTTTTTTGTTAATATTCAAATTTGATTCTTGTAATCTCCCAACGACTTTCATAATGCCTACTTCGTCTAAAAATGGTTTAAGACTCATGATTTTATAATGTTTTTCATCAAGCAAAACCTTTTTCTGTAAGGCATTGACTTCAGTTGGAAAATAAGTTCTTTGCACTTGCTTCACTGAAAACGTCATAGCATTCCTTAACTTGGCAACACTTAAATCTTTGAGTTTATCACTGACCTGTGTCTTAAATACTGCTGTTGCTCTTATAACCCATGCTGTAATTCTGACAACTTTCTCCAAACGACTGTATGTACCTCTCCGAGTCCATCAAGTTTTCACTGCTTACCCTAGGGTTATCTAACCCTATAGATAACCCTATGGTTATTTTTCCTCTTCGACGGTTTAATTACTATGCTCTTTACTTTCCTTTTCGCCAAATGGCTATTCTTCACTTCCTTGGTGTAATCACTCTGGTCCCTCCCACCATAACGTTTTGTCTTGCAGCTTTGTGAGGATCTCTCCTCTTGAGATTATGTTCGCAGGATTGACTTGCTCGGAGAATGACGCCAGTTCTCAATGTTGGTAGTGCTTCGTATTTCGTTGACGCGATCTTGCACTTTTTATTTATTCCTTTAATTCACTTCAAAGTTACTTGAGAGTTGCTCCAAAGGGTATCCGCAATGTTTGCAAGTTCTTCGCGCCGTGTAACGTAGTTAACAAGTCTTGCTGTAATTGTTGTGCTCGTTAATTCTAACCTGGGAACACTGACCGAATTAATTGGCGCTACTCTACCCGTAGAGATTAATAAGCAAGTAGTTATGGTTTCATTATTCTTCATCCGTCAATAAAATGATGCACCATAGGCTGCTTCAGATGCGCCACAGTCCACTTGTAGCTTACGCTGTTCAAGTTGCTCCTTATCCACGCCAATGTAGTGTGGCCATTTTATACTCTTTCTTGCATACCAGTGAGCACCAGTTCCTCCACTCAGCATTCAAATTTTCTGTCAGTTCTTGATTCCAGTAAAGTTTTAATTTCCCCAAAGATTGTAAAAGACATTTTGACTTCATTACTGTAGGGCCTACGAAACCTAATTTGTGCTGCACCTATTAGCACGATTTGATTTGTAATAACTTGCTTCGTGTTTAAATTTTCCAAGACGGTAACTAGAATCATAATTTCATCAGACTTTGAGTTCCATCCAATTCACAAAACCTTAGTAATGTCTTGAGTTTGCTGAATATTTAACTCTTCTAGTGTTCCTCTTTTAGGAGGCATTTACACAACAAGACGTTCTCGTTCGCCGAGCTCTACATAGTCAACCATTATTTGGTTACTATTCTTTTCCGTTTCTACTAGATAATTGCGATAGCCTAATAGATGACAAATTAAATGTATCTAGGCATACGCTAGTGTGTCGCGCCAAGTTAGGCAACAATCATCACAACAAACATCACATCAATTCAATTGTCGAGTTTGTAAACCATTGTAGCGCGGGCCATAGCGTCAATGTCTCATATATTGAAGCATAGTTGGACACATTAACACTGGCGGTAGCCAGTGTTAGTAAGGGTCAGCCTAGGGTCTCTGTGTTAAACTCTTAACTTTGAGAGCTTATAACGCCGTCAAAAGTCAACATTTTAAAACCAAATTTGGAATCCAGCCTCGACTAGTCAAGGCCTCTCTACAGTCCAAAAATTGTGAAATTCGGTCCAGCCAAACCCGAGATACAGAGAGGGGCCAAATAGACAACTTCTTGTTCTGCTTCTTCTTGTTGTTGTTGTTCTGGGGATACTTTCGTCTGTCCTCTCTACAGGTCAAACCATTTGTCCTATGAATCTGGTTCTTAGCTCATTTTACAGGTATTGCTCTGTAGATGTGCCCTTTCCATAAGGCATTTTCTAATTGGTCAAGTGGTTCAGGGGTTATGGAGCTCTAAACGACCAGATTGATTGTTTTACATTGTTTTAAACATTGTTATTATGCAACAATGCCAATTTGCAAACGCCAGCTGCAAGACTGAAGATTAAAGGATTTGTTTCAATTATTAACAGTGTTAGTAAGAGTCAGCCTAGGGTTTCTGTGTTAAACTTTCAATTTGGACCGATAACTGCACTGTTTTACAGTTTAGCTGCAATTCTAAAAGTAACACGAATTAATAAACAAAAACGGAACGTTAAATGTTTAGAGTAAGGGTCTAAAAGTCAAAACCTAGAAGGAACACGGACAAGCTTTCACAGTAAGGGTCTAGGTATAAAATTTTGTAAGAGGCTGGTAAGCATTAGACCCTTACTACCCGGTGGTCAGAAATAAATACATTTTGACGAAAAACTGGAAATCTTCCTACAAAACCCCATGTGATGAACCAGTGGTTGGTATACGTTTGCTGCTTTGTTTTATGTTAAAAACTATTTGTCCATTTAGTAACATGGTAGGGTATTCTCAGCAGAGAGCATTACTGGTTATCTTCCACCGTAAATCTACGAAATATAATAAAAAATTCTAAAGCATCAAAAGACAAAATGCCAAACTTCACAAGAAAATTGTGTTCTTAAAGTTCTATAACAATATTCTAAGAACAAAGAAACCTGATACAACCGTTCATACACATTCTGTCCGAATAGAGTAGACCTAAGCTAACCACCGGGTAGTAAGGGTCTAATGCTTACCAGCCTCTTACAAAATTTTATACCTAGACCCTTACTGTCAAAGCTTGTCCGTGTTCCTTCTAGGTTTTGACTTTTAGACCCTTACTCTAAACATTTAACGTTCCGTTTTTGTTCATTAATTTAAGGTACTACTTGAGGAAAAATAATAATGCGGTACAAAAATTTCTGTTGAAATCAAGAGCAATGAACCACCTGACAAAAATTAACTCGTGTAGGAATGCCAGCCAAGCTGCTTTCAATGCAAAATCTGACCCTCAATAACGTTGAAAATGTGTAACTTGCTAGCTAGCTACTAGCTAATTCTAGTCCGCTCATCCCCTTGTTAATTTCCATAGGGTGATTATTCACCGATACCGAGATAACGGGAAGGCTATGAAATTGGACGAATGGCTACAGTACGATACGAACTGCGTACCTTTTATGGTTTGGAGCCTAGGGGTATAACGAGGATGGCGTGGGAGGGCGCCGTAAGTACAAAAATATTGTTATAACAATTGTTAGTATTGTCGGCATCGTATCTCATTGGACAGCCAAAGTTCGGACAATGACAACGTGTATACTGACGTGCGTGCCTAGACACACACTAGTGTAGCACGATAAATCTAAACAACGTTGCCAAAGAAATTATATTCATGTCCAATTCATGAAAAATAAACCATCTCTAAAAACAAAGCAAAATAAACAAAGGCAAAAACTGGTGAAGAGGCGACCAAGTTGAGAGTGGTTCGGCCCTTCAAAGGAGTGATATCAACACACCAAAACTAAAGAAATAAAACAAATTACAACAAAATTAAAACCAAACCAAAAACCTATAAAGAGGTGACCAAGTTGAGAATGGTTCGACCTATATAATTATTGAAAACCAATTTCTTGTTGAGATGCCACTTTATTACACATCTGCACGGTAGCGGAGTTGAGTCTAAAACACAATTTTAAATAAAAAAAAACTGATATCATATCAAAAACCAAAACTGGTAAAAAGGGCCGCCAAGTTCCAAATGGTTCGGCCCTTCAAAGGAGTGATATCAACACACCAAAACATTCGCCAAGTTAATCGCACCGAATAATACTTTGGGCGTTAAATGAAAACTTGAACATTGCTACCGAAATTAGCAATGTTCTAGTTTTCATTTAACCTTCGAACTATTAAGCGGTGCGATTAACTTGGCGAATGTTTTGGTGTGTTGATATCACTCCTTTGAAGGGTCGAACCATTCGGAACCTGGCGGCCCCTTTACCAGTTTTGGTTTTTGATAAGATTGTAAATAACAACACGGATAAAGAACAAAGTGCAACAGTAATTTTAAACATTGCTACAACATTGTTATCATTTCACGCTATTTCCAAAATTTGCTATTCTTGCTCAAAAAACAGATTCTAGCAGTGATCAGATGATGGTAGAATAAATAGCTGCTTGCAGCGTGAAATTAGAATCCAACATGGCGTCCATTTCAGGGTTATCGAATCGAAGACAAACCATCGAATGCTGGCATTCAAAAATCAGTTCGTCGTCTTTTTCTGCAGTAAATATTGTGTTCTCGTTGTCATAAATAGACGCTGTAATGTTGCACGCATCGTACATTTTGTCGCTAGGCACGAGAATAAAATCTGTCTTCCATGTTTTTACCATGGTGACTACGTAAAGACAACGTGAGAGTCGCATTTTCAGGTAAAAGTGAGAAGTAGCCAGCATATTTAGTTTTAACCAAGTAAAAGCTAGTGAGCTAGAAATTTGTCGTTGCTTAGTCTTAATCTCTTAATCTCTTAATCTCTTCAGCTTTCCAGCGTTCAAACAACTTAGTGCTATTTGTAAGCCATTTTTCATATTCATTCCTGCACCTTCCAGTATTAATTGCATATTTTCCATTACCTCCTTTGTGTTCTTTTCACCATCTGCTCCTGCCACTATGTCGTCTACTGTGTGCGCGGCGTATCTTGAGTCCTGCACGTATTTTGTGGTCGGCTACGTCTTCCTGGAGGGGGCGGCTTTGATCGACCGTCGCCATTGGCATTGTAACTATTTTGGATATCAACAAGGCACTCTGCTACCAAAAACGTACAATGGGTTATTTGTGTTCATTCTGGGGCGAACTCAAGATGGGCTGCGAACACTATAACATCTTGTTTTCTATTGAGCACACGCTGCCTTTTCTTTCTGTTTGAAGGTATAACACTTCGTATACATCCACGCGTTTCTTGACGCGCGTAGACGCGGATGCAGAAAAGAAAACTGGTTTCTCCCCTGTCACTTACCCATAATCCAGTGCGAATCGGCAGCGCATTGGAGTTGGCGTAGGCTCAACTTTTCCGCGTGAGCCGCGCGGCAGGACGGGTTTTTCTGCCCCCCAGCTACTACGAAACTGGGTATAAAATAGAGGGATTTATAAATAGGTCAAGCCGGTCGGTCATTCTCTCCCCTTTTTACGCGTGATCGTGGACACACCAGCGCTGCTTTCTTTTCTGTGTCTGCTTGTATGCGCGTCAAGTTACGCGTGAACATATACGAGGCGTAATGTGACTGCCAGCAGAAACGGGCAGTACGAGCTCCAAACAGAACTCTTGTAATTTCGTAGGTTAAAAAATGCGTTCAGGGACGATAAGAAAACACTAGAAAGCTCCACGCATCAAGCAACTTAGCATTTAAAGCTGACGTCATCGCTCTCTTTCGTAATTTCTCACAAGATTTGATCATCGATGACGTCACACAGGCATGCAACAGTAACCCCGACATTTTTCTTAAATTGATACCTCTCTTGTCAATTCGTTATTCGTATTTTTAATTTTTTTATTTGATCACACTTACATTCGATTCCAAAACAGTTACTTCTTCCAAACCTCAGGGTGCCTTGTGGGTGGGGTCCTTAGCTCATTCATACCTGTGCGACATCACTTTGAACAAACTGGACCACCAACTTAATTCGCAGTTTAATATTTTTAATTACAGTCGGTACGTTGTTGACATCTATAAACAGATCTATCCGTCCGATTTCAGTGCCTTAACCAAAGCTTACGATGAGTTTCATCCCCTCACTCCAACTTACTTTTTATCTGTCTATTTCCAACCACTTGTCCAACCACGATCTCAATCTTTTGTTCTATTACAGGGTTGTCTCTTACTAGCACTTTGTTAAGCCTAACTCAGATTTCCCACTTCATACCTTTCAACACCAACACCCCCCCCTTCATACTCGACTTTCCGCATTAAAAGGCGAGGTCCGACGTGTTTTCTGTACTACTCAATGCCCTTCCGATGCTCAACACACACTTCTTAACCTGAAAAGCAAACACCTGCATGCCGGATACCCCATTCTACTTGTTGATAAAATCTGTAACGTTAGTTGGGTCCAGTCCCTCTCTCACCCATTCCTTCCTAAACCATACAACTATCTTTGTCCCCCATTTTGGCAAAGTAAGTGATCTCATTTACCAATTTCTGTACGAATTTGATGTTCGTCTCGTCCATACACCTACCCCCACTCTCAAACAACTTCTTGCAAAAAAAAACAGCCTCGTGCCACGAAACCCTTCCCCACTACTTTGTTTACGCTGTTCCCTGCACCCAGTGCCCCAAAATTTACATGGGACAAACGGGACATGGATGAGATCATATTGCCCGTTATATTTCTGATATGATGCCTTGCTTCCAATAGCGCCCCTGCACAACATTCCGTTTCTCATGGACATTAAATAGATACTTTCCACTTTGCACCCCTACTACCAACCCCATTATTACAATTGAGTTAACCTTGAAACCTTTTTTTTTAATTTTGTCCTATCGCAAAAGTCTTTACACCTCCAGATTCCCACGCAATCTAACCTACAATCATGGCTACAATTTTTCCTCACTAATATTCCTAACGTCAATGCTAAAGAAAAATTTCTTAAAGAGAAAACTAAAAAAGCGCGTCTTCCTTGACTGTGTAAATCTTGACTCCCTTCCATCCAATCTCTTTCGACCTCTCCCACCCACGCTCCTTGTCGTACTTCCTGCTTATCATCATTTCCGGAAACCACTACATTCCCAAGATGGCAGACTGATGTGAAGTGCTTGCGTTTTAGCCTAGTGTTATTATTATTATTTTTTACATCTTTGAATATTGAAACCAACTTACTTTTGCTTCGAAATATAAGATACTGTTTGTTCGTTTGATGCGAGGACGTTTCTAGTGTTTTTTTGTTATCAACTCTTGTCATTCTGTAAGTTTTCAGTTTGACCCAACCACCAATTTTTCTAGTCAGGCTCAACCAACAAAAACCTGGTGGCATCTATGTCTTCTTCAGAGAGAGTAACTTGAAAGCAGTCCTTTTCAATGTCGGCAGTCAGAACCATTTCCTTCATTCTGAAGTAAAGTAGGAGAAGGAGTATTTCCGGATTCAAACTCGGTCCAGACCAAAGACATTCGCTGCGGGAGCATTCATTTTTTCGAAGGGCCGAGGCATCAAAGACGATTCTGGACTTGTTGTGAGCCTGTCTTTCCAAACAACAGCGTGATGCGAATGTAATATACTGGCTTACTGGTTTTAAAACCTTCTGGTACCTCTTCGGCTTGACCTAAATTAATGTATGCTTCAATGGCGGTCTTATATTTTGGAAATAAATCTGGATCATTTTCAAATCGTCGTGGGAGATCCATCGTCCTCTCCTTGAATTGTCCAGTTTTTTCCTAAATGATACCGTATCAGCTTTCCATGGTAATTGCACACTTTATTTTCCTTTTTTGACTTCAGTTGTAGGTAACTGTTTATGAACTTCATAGTTTTCTTTTCGACCTTCTGAATCCAGGCGGATCTTTAATGCCTATGGCTTCCAAAGTCCACACCGGCTTTTCAGCAAATTCTTTCAACTTCGTTTCTTCGACTTGACAACGAAGAACGACGTTCATTTTAACTGATTTACTCGAATGGCTTATCTTGCCTTCGACTGACCATCCAAACAGGCTTTCCATTACCGCAGATGGCTCGTCTAGTCTTCTGTACTGACTGGAGACAATTAGCCTGAAGACGTCTTGTCCTAACAAAACGTCAATTGTGGTTGTTTGATTTTCCTTTTCTTCAGCTGAGAAGTCTTGGATCCCACGCACTTTCTGCAGCAAACGGTTGCTTTCCTTGAAACTGATGGACTTTATTGGGCCAATTGGGTTTATTTTTATTAACTCGATCTGTTTTTGGTTTTACTGAACAGACTTTTTAAGTTGAGCTTAATGACGTTGAAGTCGCGCTCTTCTTCTGTCTTGTCTCCTATGTACCACTTACAGACAAGTGTTCCTTTTTTACTCTCGTGGTTTCAATCAGCCGTGAGGTATGAGTTCGCATGAAGATTCATTGACTGCCGATATCCCAATGCATCTAACTTTAGTTCTTCCAAGACCTGTTTCTGCCCAAACTATTTGAAGTTGAGTGAAGGCACTTTGTTGTATAACAGACACACATGCTTGCACTGTTGCTTTGTCCTCTCTTAGGTTAGAACTATATTGTACAGTTCTAGCCTCTTATTTTTTACTAGGACTAGCTATCCCTTTACAGCATATTTGGATATGCTGTTTCCCGTTAAATTTGTGGCATCATTTTTTGCTAGACATTCTGCTAGACGTTCCCTCCCCCCACCCCTCTAAACATACAAAACTATTTCCACTTTTAAGAATTCCATCTTTCTTTTTACTAAAAGTCAAAGATGCCTTGCACATTGAACTCATATGATCGACTAAATCACAAAATATGCACAAATATACCGTTTGTGAGCTAGGTTTTGACTGATCTTCTACTATAGCATGTAATAACGTTGCAGAAGGTAAAAGATTTTCGGTTGTTACCTTGCATGTTTGATTAGGCCACTTCCTTTTTCGTCCTTACGCAAAAACACCAAGTCCTCTCTGCCTTAGACCTATGCTTTCAGTTTTCCTAGGAGGCTATCTAATTCGTATAACTATACGTGTGGTTGACCTTCTTCTCCAATCAATGACTAACTCTAACCTCAGAGTTTCTCAATTTTTGATATGATTAGAGCACTCGTCATAAAGACACCTTAAACCTTTAGGATCGGGTGTATTGTCCCTGACTGCAGCCATTTTGAGGAGCTTAACCATATGGCAGTGGATAACTAACTCTTTCTCACCGAATCGATCCTTGAGGGTATCAAGAGCGGCGCGGTAATTTGAATTAGTCATTGTTAGTCCGGCAATTGATTCTGTGGCTACTCCGTCCAGCATTGATCGTAGGTAGTTGAATCTCATAACGTCAACAAGGGCTTTATTCTTATGGACTGTTTGTTTGTATTGGTCCCAAAATCTTTGCCAATCGCCCAGGTCGCCACTAAACTTCTTTATTTCCAGTATTGGCAACTTGGTATTGGACAACATGTCACTTGTTTGTGTTGTCAGTGGAGCTGGATTTTGGGTTAGTGAAGGTGTTTCTACTTCTTTCTCGGCTTTCTTCCTCCTTAATAAGATCTTAGCATTTCGTTTGATGTCGTCTACTAACTACTGAGCGTTCCCAGTCTGGTAACTCTTGAACAAACAAACTCTCCAATTTTGTCCTCTGAAATCAGCTGTCACAGGACTTCGTCTGCTTTACCAACTGCCACCTGTTTTTTTTTTTCAATTTGTGCGAGTAGTTCTTCTACTTTGAAATCGTCGACCTCAGTTGTACCCATGGCCTCGGCTAACAGGTTACAGGATTTTGTTATCGATGCACTCTGCTTTTCGTTGCCCCCGTTTCTGTCGTCATTGTTGTCAGTTGTTCCTTCTCGACTTGGCGTGGTTCTTTTCACTTCTAACCCGTTTCAGCACCAAAAACACAAGTCACTCTGTTACGGAAAAAAGGCAACTGAAACTCCGTGAGTAAGTAAAATAAAACTTAAATGTTTATTCCGAGTCAGTGGGTCACCAGTCATTGGATCACTTGGGTCACTCTTTTGTGGTTGGGCACCGGATCACAGGTCAAAGAGCTAGACCCAGTAGTGACCCGGTAGCGACCTGGAGGATCCGGTGACCCGCCAATCCACCATGCCACTGTCCACCGCTCAGTCACCCTGACACGAACACGGATTCGTCTTTTTCTGGTGACGTAATTTAAAGGCAGCCCAGCTCCATGAGACGCATGAGTGAACATGAATGAGACATCGTTCGTTACTGTAGATGTTCGCAGTGACATATTTTTCGGCTGCTGCTAAGCCGCTTCAGTAGTAAGTACAATTTATTTTCGGCGTCAGAGCCATACAAGAATTCCAACTTGTAGGTATGCGTATCTTTAAACTTGTAGTGACTTTTGGAGATATACCCATCGATGGAGGTAATGGAATTATAGGGAACCTTTCTAATTTTCATTACAACTACAAGGCATAAAAAATTCCCCTCCCCTTAAATTAGCATGAGTCATCATGAAATCGCAACCACTGCACTCCTGATTACACTACAACTTGGGAGTGTAAATGAGCAAACACTCCTATGAAGTTCCAATACGAGTATAAGTTGTATTGTCGTGTCACTTTTTCCCATAAAACGTGTGTTAGTTGGGGTTAATTATTAAGTGTCAAGTGATGGGGTCAATTTCGGCCACACCCGGTCAATTTCAGGTCACACCTGGTTGCCGGGTAACCGGGGCAGGGATCTGGAATATTTCGGCACACAGGGTAAAAAAAAAGTGACCTGTGCCAACTCTCCCTGGTTTGGTCGTGTCAGTGTGGCTGACAGTGGCCAAACTACTGCGCTTCTGGGATTAACAAAGTAACAGGCTCCTTGGCCTAAAGCCCCCCCACCCCCCCCCCCCCCACCCCCAACAACCGCTTGAAAAAAAAATACACTAAAACAAATCTTTCGAAGAAGAAAGATTTCTTTTTATGCTTCGTAGCTTTAATCTCTTGAATCAAACTTTCATTCATTGGATGCCCCAGGCTGAAAACAGTGAAGTTTGTGTGTTTGGATTCTTGAAGTGGTAAACCCACCTTGATGGGGGGACGTGGAGGAAGATAAAAAGTACAATTTGCTCAAAGTCGACAACAACCACTGAAAAGTTTTAAAAACTGTTTTTTTGTTTTACATTTTAAAGGTGCTAAAATTACTGAAAATGAGTTGTTTTGCACTGAGGGTTCCGAGGACACTTTAGCATCCCGCTCCCCCCTCCTAAGATCCCCTTAAGTGATTTATTTTTGCCCCTCACAAATGAAATTCTTGGGTGCGTCACCGATTTTTGGTAATTGCTATTTTCTGAGTGGGGTTTCCTGAATTATTGGTTAACGGACTCCTGAAGTCCAAGATAAGCCAGTGAGCTGTAGAGCTTCGGCTTTGGTTTCGAAGTTCATGGGGGATCAATTCACGCTCAGCAATCTGACATTAACTCCAATATGCAACGGAAACAGGTTTGTAGCTGCACTTATTTAACTTTGCCCTTAACAGTCCTTTGTTTTACGCCACTTTTCAGTGAAACAAGTAGCAAGTCTCCGCTTCTTTTCATTTACCCAGCCGAATATGTGAAGGCCGATGCTCCTCATTTCAATCAAACAGGTATTTCCTTTCTGATACATGAAGCAGAGTTTGAGTAGCTTGTCTGTCAGAATAAAGAGGGATTTGGGATTACAAACATGATTTTGTAGCAATGGAGATTATTAAAGGGGTGTTGCCACCTAATGATTGACTGCAGGTTCTATAGCCATTTACCACTGTATATTTCTTTCAATAATTTCTTTCATTAAGCGAAGGAACACACAAATGAATTTCTTTTCATGAAGCAAACAAACCACGTGCCTCCTTAATTATCGAGTGTACAGTTGGTGCGTCCACGTGCACCAGAGAGCAAGCGGTAAAGTTAAGCCTAACGACATCACGGGTGCTTTTTTTTCTATATATCGACCGTTCTGAATCGCAGATTTTGAACCGCTAGATGGGTGCCCACTAGTGACAGTGATATCGTTAGCCTTGACAACTTTCTCCCTAGTACACGTGGATGCACCAACTTTACACTCAATAATTAAGGAGTCACATGGCTTGTTTGTTGTGTAAAAAGAAATGCCTTAGCGCATTTCTTGGCCTGTTGAAATCAAATGCTGCATAGACTAATATTGGAAGACGGCGTTAGATGCCGCAGCTTGTCATTCGATGAAATGGCACCTTTAAGTGGCTGCGACTTTATGGAAACGTACTTACCGCCTTCAATCCAAAAACAGTCTAATAATTCTGCCATACGCTTCGAACCGTGAGTACACCAATCAGCAAAACGAAACTTTTCTTGATTTACGGAACAATTCTACAGTGGGCAAGTTGCGATATAAACAAACACACGTAAATTGCAGGAAATCATCTGTGGTTAAACAAACCACAAAGTGCAACACAAAGTAAGACCGTTTGTCTCTATATGGCACCATTCCATACATTATGGGATCACTTGTCGACCACTTCCGGGCAATTTTGGGCCACTTCTGCTTCTTACTTCTGTTTTTTGTTTTTTTAAATTCCTTTGAACTAAAGCTTTTGACGCAGCCTCTAATGGTGAAGGCCGTTTGTCTCTATCCGGTACCGTTCCGGAGTTGAAAAAGGCGACGGACAGACATTCAAAGTCGTTGCTTTAGTATTCCCAGCTTTCGCTGCACAGAAGACTAATACAGAATACTTCCGGTTATTCTTTATTCATAACTAATTTTTGGACACTGAATGTAATGGGGAAAAACGTTTGTCTCTATTAGGTACCGACTGTTCCGTAGTTGAAAAATCGACCATTTACTGAGCCTTTATGTTGTGTTTTTAGGGTGTTCAATCCAGGGATCTCGATCATTTTTTAGTCCTGACAATTGGCGGGATTATTGCTGCATAAATCACGGGAATTTCGGGATCAAAAATGGGCTAAATTGGTGTAAAAACTCTTATAAATTTATTCTAATTTTGTGAATTTTAGTGTTATACAAAGTAAGATTATAAAATTGCATATTAACGACAAATAAAAAATAAAGTGAACAATTTCCCTTTCTTCTCAACTAGACTAGTCTAACTACTAATAACAGTACCTGAAATCTAGGCTGAAATTGGAACTGAAAATGTGTTCATCGACCTTTCAATGCTGTCAATGAGAAAATGGGTAAAAAAATTGTATATTGAATTCGTCTTTTGTTTACTTTGGCATCAGAAAGTGAAGAGAGGTTAACACGCAATTAAAAACATAACAGTAAAAAACGTATTAAAGAATGTTTGTTTGTTTGCCTAACTGCAGCTTCATTATTCATCGTTTAAATACGTGGTTCTTTAATGCCTGCTCTGACAATTCTCACAGACGTCATTGCATCTCCCTTCTCTGCTAGCCACGGCCCTGGTTTAAGCCAGGTACAGTTGTTCAGTGCTATAGGACAGCGTCATGTGACGTCATATTGGCTACGAGATAGCATCTGGAGGGCATAGCTACAAGGTGCACTAGATTAAAATGTAAGGGGAAACAACGGCACTTCTAGCCAAGACAGTACTTTGAGAGCGGATTTCTTAGGCTTAAAAAAACGTTGTTTTCTCCAACAACAAAAATCGCGCGTTATAGGCTTAAGAATCCAGTCTAAGAGCATTGGCTTCAGTAAGACGACCTTCTTTTCGCCCTCCAGTGCCTCTTGCAGCTAACCCAGTTACTGGCTCCACCATAGCGTTATACACAATAATACTACATTATGTCACTGCCCTATAGGTCCAGTGACACAACGTTGTATTATTGTATATAACTGTATGCTGGAGCCAGTAACTGGGATAGCTACAAGGGTCACTGGAGGGGGAAAAGAAGGGCGTCTTACTGAAGACAATGCTGTTAAGAGAGGATTTCTTAGGCCCATAATGCGCGATTTTTGTCGATTTGTTGGCAATTGTTGTGTCATTTTTAAGCAAGTGGAACCTTTATTTTCCGATTACAACCTCACAGCATAAGGGATTGGAGAAAACAACGTTTTTTTTTAATCCTATGAAACCCGTTCTCAAAGCACTGCCTTAACTAGAAGTGCCGTTGTTTAACCCTCCATTTTAATCTAGTGCCCCTTGCAGCTATCTCTCTTGTAGCCAATATGACGTCACATGACGCTGCTCTATACTCCAGCACTCACTCACATAGGCTTTTTAAACAAGTCATAAAGTCAACATCCTACATGAGTGAAACAACGACACTGGGTGAAATTAACTGTGCATAAATAGTGAAGAAGATGAAAAAGCATCACTGATAGATGTTTAACCTATTTCCTACATGTGTGCAGCTTCCATCGTGGCCTTTTTTTCATTTTGCCCGTATATAATCACCGGCTGCAGTAGCTGCTGTAAAGGCAACAGAATGTGGAGCATATGACAACTAGATTTTTTTTAAAGCCAGAAAATTCCCATTGATTTAAACTATTAAAAATGACTGGTCATTTCAAATAACAAAGGACATATTACTAACTGTTTTCTTTGCTCACTACAGTTTTCGTCTGGTAAGTTTTTTTTTAATGAAGTTATCGACAGTAAAACCTTCCACGTAATTGTAATCTGTAAAAAAAATAAGTAGTCACTGCCCCTGGTTTTAATATTCGTATCTGATGGTGAAACTTGATGAAACATCACGTGCTTTACGATTTATGTTGCGTCACTTAGTCTTTTTCTAATGAAGCTGAAGGTTTTTTAAGTGTATTGTTGGTCAAGACAAGCAGCAATTGAACTTCTGGTTTTAAGACTGATGACCATGCCAACATATTTTCATATTTAGATTAATATTGACAGCATGCTTTATTCGTTGCTGTGTCCTAACCACTACCTCCTCACCAAGCAGTAGGCTGAAATCATGGCAAGCTGATTATTGGCAGCAAGTTTTGTCTGCCTTGGAGCCCTGACCACTCTAAGGGATTCGGCTACTATCGGCAGCAAGTATTGCTCTGCTTTGAAATCTTGATACTAAGCTTAATAAAGGACTACCTTCCTAAGCAAAACGTCAACACAAGGTTCAGCCTTAGTTGTTGTGGATTAGTCTTTATTATTCAGAAGGGTAACAAAATTGTGGGATGAGAGTTTGCAATTGAAGGAACACAAACAGTTTTCTTGTCTGTGTTGAACTAATGTTGTGTTATAGCAGTTGGTTCATAGCATAATGAGGGGTGTGTAACTGGGTACACATAATAAAATTACCATCTCTACTTTCACTTGGTTTTGTTTCGCTTGTATAAATAAATATTATACAAATGCAGGGTTTAGGTCCCTTTTTTGATTCATATTTAGCATTACCGCTCTCCTGCAACACTTTTTTTTTACTATTATTCTAGGAATGAGTCCTTTTTCCTTTGACGTTCATTTCGAAATTTGGTCAATTAACGAAATCTCTTTGCGGTGGCAGGTAAGAATACTAATGGCATGTAAAACATGATAGAATTTTACACACAAGAGTACTGGATGTTCAACATATTGTAATCTATATATTATTTTTATGCATCGTATTCATTCATATTTGTTTTACCTATATCAACATATCAACTGTTGCAGGACATAGAAGTGGATTTAAGATTTGCAGATTTATTGGCTTGACCATCGTCTTTCTGTTAACCCTAATATATCTTCGAATAATACCTGGCCTCTTTTAGACAAGGACGAAATAGACAAGATTTGGAAGCCAACACTACACTTTCGCAATTGCAAAGGATGTTCACCAGTTTCTATAAACAATAAACACAATGTGTATGTAAAGAAACAGACTGGAAAGGTCTTAGCAACAATTCGGTAAGAATACTTTGACCTTTGAGTTTTTAAAGTTTTAAGGAATCTTTAAGAACCCTCTTGTATGGGTGCATGGATCTTTTTAAGTTCAAAAGCTATCTTGTCATTATTTCCCTGTGATGTTATATCCATACAGGCATCTCTTGCATGGATATCTTTGTGATGGGGTTACAAAAACGAAGATGAACACAAGTTCTAAAATATAAAATACACTCATGATTTGAATTTGTTCGGTTGGCAGGGTTTCTGAGAGACAGGCAACATTCCGTCGCCCAATAAGGAACGTGTGAAGTGCCAAAATATTACGTAGAATATCTTCAACGTTTGCAACAATTAAAAAAGTACCCAATAGGTCTAAGTTGTCTACGGACGAATGGTTAATTTTGACTAACCTCGAATATGCTTCTGCACAAGACCTTATACAAAAAGTAAGGTCTCCTGCCAGGGCCTGCCCGTGGTCCCCATGGGAGTGAATGTGGCAGCCATGTTCTCTGCATGCACCAACCATGGTCGGACAAGAGGGGGGGGGGGGGCATGGCCAACCTAATCTCTCGATTGCTAGCGAACATGTGGCTACGTCACTTACAGCGTTGCGCCACGAGCTGGCGGGCAATCGATAATCGTTTGAAGAATTTAGATTTCAAAACAAAGCTATGTGCAAGTACATATCAGAAATCCCATAAGGGCAGCTGAAATAGTAACCATGGCTCTAGTTAGTGATCCCTAGAACCAGCTTGTTACATGACCCCCACCCTATGACAATAATAATATTCAAAGGCCCAATTTTGCTGACAGTTAAGCCGAGAATATCCCAAAACCCAATTCAGAAAAAAAAAATGTTCGTACCTAACTACAAGTGTGACGATCACGATGGTCTCCCACAGATCCTGCCAGGTAAAATGGAGAAAAATCCACCTTTATTACAAGAAGTGCAGCCACTCCCAAAAAAAATATGTGCGGAGTGATAACAAAGGCCATACAGCGATCTATATACTCAGACAGAATCCAAAAAGATATAATCACACAATCAGTCCACATGGTCGCATTGCTGCATGATAATAGAAGTAGTCCACAGTAGGTGAAACAGTCCATAACCATGCAGCAAAACCGCAAAATTCCAAAACAAAAACATAGCTATAGTCCAAGGAATCGTACATGCATTGGTAGAAAAACCATACTTACTGAATAAAGCCTTGACAGACATTTCCCAGTAGATGCAATATCCAATGAGGCGGCCACACAAAAAGCAAGGCTGCAAGGAACCCCCAGTAAAGCGCACACACCCCAAACGCAGTAAGTAATGGGGTGTGGCACAGCACAAATGAAACACACACACGCCTGTCTGAAGATCGAATGCAATCCATCACGGACAGATCAAGTGATGCATAGCTAACAGTTCATTCAATTCATAAACAGCAGACAGTATTGCATCCAAACCCGTGGACAGAAACGGTTAATCTGGCATATGGGCTGATTTGGTGTCCGACACCGTCAGAATGCTAGCTGTGGAAACACTGTAAGCAGAGATGTTGGAAGAGATGTCAGGGGAATCCAATGGCAGTAAGTAGTGGTAAGAAACCTCCGTGAGCTCCCCATCACTCCCGTCCTGAGCTTCTGTAGTTGTGCCATTAACATCTGAATCGAGGGGACCAAGTCCAAAACTGAGACAGCCTGCAAACAGTCCATGTTCTTCACGGATGACAACGTAATCAGCGAACCCACTAGGACATCATCCGAAGCGGGAAAGGCAGCAGAGGCCCCTCCGGGAGCACCTGGGTTACCCTCAACATAGCCAGTGGGGCAGCAAAAGCAGAAAGAGTTCCCCTCTGTCCTGATAGTTTCCTTCCAGCGAAGGCAACAGGGACAAGTCCCCTGCCTTACACATGCTGTGATGCAATCGCTGCTATACTGCTCTCAAGGAACCATCACATTGCAGCAGGAAATTCTTTGATGACCTTAACATTCGCTGTTTCAGGATACAACTGGTGGGGTATGATGACGTGAGAAGGTAATGGACCTCCTTAGCACAGAATTGCATCTTCTTCACATTTACCATCATGCCAACTTCCTGGCATCCCTGAACATCTTCTAAGTCGTCCAAGCCCTAAGTGATCCCCTTGTCCGAATAGGTAATCAGGTTAGCAATATAGCACATCGGTGGGGATTTCCAGTTGAGGTCTAAACACGACCGGGCGTAATGTAAGCCCCGGCCTAGCTAGACCTCGACCTCAGGACTAAGCTTCGGACCAAATTTACTGGTGATTTCAATGCTAGTCTAAGTTGGGGACTTACTAGTACAGTACTAGCTAGACCCCGACCTTTGGCCTAAAGTAGTACTGGGTAATCTTGGCGATTTCCATGTTGAGGTCTATCTAGTACAGTACTCTGATTGGTTAATACCCTTAAAGTGATGTCATATCACCTGTAAACAGTATCAACGCGTTTGGCTTCTCCAAGATACGTCAAGATACGTGTATCAAATTGTTTTCAAGCAAAATTTCGGTGATTTTTCTTATTCGGTTTTCAGGATAGCAGTTTTCGTAAAAACTTAATTGTGACTGAATCAGTTTTTTTTAAATATTTTCTTCCCAAATTTATCAGATTTCAGTTTTAAATTACATAAACAGGCCCGTAGCTAGCCATTGACGATTGGGGGTTGGATTAAGGATATATTTTGGACGTCTAGGCTATATAATTAATACCAATGAACTTCTGTGTGCAAGCGTGGCAGTAGGGGAGAAATAGTTTTCAAAAGGACTGCCAAGAGCTGAAAAATAGTGAAACCTTAGGTCAGTTTTATCCTAAACGACCTAGAGGGTATTACTGCAGAAAAATTGCACATTTTAAAGCAACAACATGTTCCAGTTTTTCAAAAATGAAAAAAATATGAGAAAAAATGGCGAAACCTTTCACTCAGTTTTGTTCAAAACAATTTGAGATATTATTGGAGAAAAGCTTTTAAATACAATATGAAATCGACATGATCCATTTTAATTTTTTTCTCCCTTGATTCAGGGATGTTTAGTTAAATATTTCCCTCATTTAGTGTCCTTTGGGTCGCTTTTGTCCTTTAATTTGAGATCTTATGGACTCTTATTTTCAAATTGTACCTTCGAATTTTTTGGAATTTTTAACAAGTTTGTTGTATAAAAAATGGAATTGTAGTAGCGATAGGTTAACAGAAAAAGGACTACAGCAAATCAAACAGCCAACTCAATTTTCAAGTCAGTTTTTAATTTTGCCAGCTATACCCGATTTTCATGAAGTACGGATTTAGTTCACGTTCTGTTTTAACGGCACAATGGCAGAATGGACTAGCAGACGAACTAGTAAATGAAATTTGTAACATGTCACGACTTCAGACATTGAAAACTTGGCAGAAATCGTTTACTAAGTTTTGTTTTATGCAGTTTTGTTAACGTTTCTGCCTTACTTAAGAAAGTTTTTAAATCCCGGCAGCGATGTTGTGTTGGAATATTAATATATCAGTAACTCCCCCCCCCCTCCAAAATACCAGTTAGGAGTTACTCCTTACAGAACCGCCTTCTGGGCACTGTCTGACAGAGAAAGGCTACATGAAGTAAAATAGCCAACTCAATTTTTAGTTTTGCCAGCTGTGTATGATTTTCGCGAAGTTAATTCTTATCAAGACTTTTAACTTGGCGGAGATACAGTTTAAAGCATATTTTATTTTTAGTTTCTACATTATCTATGATATTTTAAAGCCACGGTGGTGATGGGCTAACAGGCAAACAAAACGGCACTTTTCCCGCTAGCTCTGAGTTCGCATATTAGTCTGGTAGCAGGGCCAAAAACCTGGAAGTAAGGTCCGCCCAATGTTTTATGGTGTTTTGTGTTTCTTCAAGACATACTTAATGAAATTCTGCAGGATGCCACTTTGTCACCCTTGAGCAAATTTAAATATTCAAGATGGCGGCCAAGATGGCTGAAAAATCATATATCGGTCATATCTTTGCATATAGAACAGACAGGATAATCATTTGGTGTCTAATACTATGTTTTTAGGGTCAGGAAATACTAATAACGGACTGACTTGTTGATAAAATATAGGGGCTGGTATCACAGTCACGTTCGATATTTTGCTCATTTTCAACTTTCAACTACTATTCTGACGTTTCTAATTTAGGTGGACGACTCCAATTCGATTCATTCGAAGGAAGACATTCCCAGGGATGTTTTTATGGGGGGTGCGGCCACAATGTTTGACCAGTTGGCAAATCTGGCGGCAAAATTACATAATTTTTGGCCAGTCGGCAAATCAGTCAGAAAAATTGTATAATGTTTTGGCTAGATGGAAAATCATGTCGCTAAATTTCTGGTTTACACCCCTCCAACTTTAATCTTCCTGACGTCTCTGGACATTCCGACCTTTCGAGTGAACCTAATTGGAGTCATCCACCGAAATTAAAAAACGTCAGAATAGCAGTTGAAAAATCGAACAGTGACTGTGATACCAACCCCTAGTAGCTCGGTCCCTAACAATGACAAACCCATTTATTTACCCTTGATGCAAAGAAGAGAGTCCCACCTTTCGAATAAATATAATTGGGGTCTTCCACCTAAATTAGAAACGGCCGAATAGCAGTTGAAAGTTGAAAATGAGCGGAAAATCGAACGGTGACTGTGATATCAGTCCCTAAAAAAACAGAAGTGTTACGCTAAACAGAAGTGTTACGGAAGGTAATTGAAAAAAAAAGCATCTGAAACGTTACTTTCAAACTGACCGAAGGATGATAATGATTAACCAGTATTCATGGAAACGGGACTTGGCAGTGAAGTTTTAGCCGAGCTTGGCAACTCGACCCCCCCCCCCAATCCCTGGGGTTTCTATGGCCCCGGTACGAATTAGTTATGTTAATACGTTAATACTTCGAAACCCTAAACCAATTCACATTTACGAACTGAAAATTATGTATCCCTATTGGAGAAAGGGAAAATTATCATCTACTGACCTGACGACAACCTTTAACCAGAGGGACACTTGAGTTGATCTGGTGGGGAAAGTACCCCTGAAATCACACTTCATACCAACACTCACGTCGTGCAGTGAAGCATCGCTTTCGAAAGACGTGCTTAAACCTCAACTTAGACCATGCATGGTGTGCCTGGGTCTAAATTTTATCCTTAGTCCCAGGCCTAACATGCTCATTAATCCGAGGATTATCGCTAAACCTGATTGGAAATCACCGATTTTTTCAGCTTGGGACTAACTGCTCCGTACTAAGTTAGGCTGCAGCTTAGGGGCTCTACATTCCTTAGCCCTCAACTTAGTTCGCATTGGAAATCGCCGCATATTCGTGATACCATTCGCATCACCCAGGGTAAGATCCATCACACAGGCGAAGCATGCCAGGCTATTAGTTAGTAGGAAAAAATTGAATTGAAACGCTCCCCATGATGCCTAAGTGCAGTGATTGGCTTGCTCCCGTCGTCCAGTGGGATCTGGAGGAGTCCAGACTTCATATTTAGTATTGGAAGCACTTTGCTGAGCCTGTCATGGAGAACACCTGCTCAAAGTTGGCTGTCGGCTGGAACTGTGAGCTCATTAAGTTTCCACCAGTCCACACAGAAGTGTTTCTCTCTTGGCACCCCACCCTTTTGGTGGCCAGCACTGGGCACGCTGCCCAGGGGCTCACAGTGTGCTTGATGAGCTCTTGTTCAACCACTCGTGTCAGTTCTGAATGGCAATCTGATATGTTTAGTACCAGGTTGCCACTTTATCATAATGGCATTACAAGTTAGTCCTGTCTAGTTTGGAAGTTAGCACCCTGGTATGGCACTGTGTACACCATCACAGTCTTTACTGTTGATTCTTAGAGCACTGTGCTTTATAATCCCTTCAATAATTTTCCAGTCTGCTTCCTGCTGAATCAATTCCTTAGTCCTTTGAGTGTGAGAGCATTTTCAAACCCTCCTGAGTTACAAAACGTGGAGTAGCGATGCACTAACCTACAGACCAACCACCATCTTTGATGTTCACAATGATACCGGTCCTGGAGAGGAAATCGCTCTAGGACAATATTGTCTTCAGCGCCAGGCAGCAATAACAGGGTATGTCTCAGCTTGTAGCCTTTACCCCAGGTCACCATCACATAAATGTACCCACCCCCTGGCACCTTACCCAAAACCAACACAAACACAATGCGTGCGTCTGTGCGTAGCATGTGTCCGGTCTGCTGCAAGTGCTTTGCTACCGCTTCCAAACACACAGAACTGGTTGCGCCCAAATTCAACAATCCTAGGTACTCAAAACTTCCCTTGGTGATAGGCATGAGAGGTAAGTCACCGAGTTTAGTCTCCTCATCGAGTTCTTTTGCGTGTAGAGTGTTCGGAGGCTGACACACCTCACCACCCCTTGTCGAAATCCGACTCGTTCGCCAATCAGTGTCTGTAAGTCTAGCCGCTTCACTCTCCTTTCAACTTAATGGCCATCTTGCTCGTGTTTTGGCTGCAGGGCTGCAGGAGCGGGCAGTGTGAGCGGTAGTGGCCTTCCTTCCGGCACTCAAAACATTTGCCATACCTGCGGCGTCGCACAAAGTCCTCAGCTGGCCACTGCTGTTTATCATTGGAGTCCTCCTGCTCGCTCGAGCCACTCAGTCCTTGTTATGGTTGGCGCAGGCTGTTGCTTGAGTATCATTGATCTGCATGGGTACATACTTCCCAT
Organism: Lithobius niger; assembly: GCA_023313725.1. Taxonomy (NCBI): domain Eukaryota; kingdom Metazoa; phylum Arthropoda; class Chilopoda; order Lithobiomorpha; family Lithobiidae; genus Lithobius; species Lithobius niger. The sequence continues at coordinate 77,798 of JAHWFP010251076.1, forward strand.
TGTGGAAACCACGAAGTTCCAAGCTAGCCATACAGCATGGCCACACTGCTTGGCCTATCCTTGGTCGAGCATCCTGTGTAGATCACAAATCCACACCGTGTTCTCATAGACTTTATCGATGTCCTGTCGATCGCTATCGTAGCAATTGTGGATGCAGAAACCATTTTTGCAGGCACCCCCACCTATAGTTTTACCTTGGGGTCTCCAGCTTAGTCCGGATTCTATAGAGATTTCTGCTGGGGTGGAAAGCAGTAGGGCTTTTGTTGAATGAGGAACCGACTCACATCCGTACCTTCCTTGCCCAGTTGCTTTAATGGACTGAACTCTTTACCCCATAAAATAGAGCAAAAGTCTGAGTGCACCTGATCATGACGGCCCGTAATTTGGTTGCTTTAGGACAGTCTGGGTCTATTCTCTTGTAATAGGAATCAATGGACTGTATGAAGTGCATAGACAGTGCATGGACACTGAATCAGGCTTTGCACGCATGCTGATGATTCAGAATTTCCACAAATTTCTTAAGAGAATCTTTAGGTCGTTGGTGGCTTTTTAGTTTTCTCGTGTTTTTGTTTTTTGTTATTTAAATTAGTATCTTCTTCTTACTCTTGCATTTTGCCGGCTTTCTTAAATGTAAATTAAGTCCAGTGTTTGAGGCTGTCACCCCTTCCGATTAACCTAACACATAAATGTGGTAAACTATTTATTTATTTATTTGTAATATTTATTTAAAACAGTAACAGTGGCTCTAGTTAGTGATCCCTAGAGCCAGCTTATTACATTTTGTGTTATTACAGCTCTCTTCTCATTGACATTATATCCATGCCGGAATCTCTTGCATGGGCATCCATGTGTGTTCTTGCAGCTGTCTGTACATTATAACCATGCAAGCATCTCCTGCATGAATATCTTTGTGTTTAATACAAATGTGGTTCTTTTCTAACAGGCTTTTGGAAAAATTTACCTGTGCCATTAACCTTCGGGCATACCCCATGGACACCCAATTTTGCCAGATTGAACTATACCTTTGTAAGTTGGAAATACCTGTGGAGTCAACATTAAAAACGCAACACGACATAATTTTCATAAATTCGTTTTCAGAAAGAATGTAAACTATATGCAATGGGTTAAACTATGTCAAGGAGAAAATCAGGGTTGTTCAGGACCTGTTCACATAGTTTAATCGAGACTGGAAACATCGTCGTTGGTATCTACATATATCAAGAACCGTATCTGGGATTATTATTACAGCTGATTACAGTCATAATCTGTTTCCCTGTAAATCAGAATTAACGTTTCTTTCAAGAAAATGTATCAAAATGGTTACATGCGACAAATGAACTCGTATTTTATCCCCGAGCTCTACCCACGAATACGACACAGACCTCTCACTGTTTGTTAATGTACTTGCCTTGAGAGGTGAAATTTTTTTAATCCCTTGAGAAAACAGTCTTTCTTTTGATGAGAGCTAGCTCTAATTGTTCTTAAATTTTCTCTGCCTTGCCATATTGCACAGATTTATTCTCCTCATCTTCAGTGGTGTAGTGCCAAAAAAAGTAAGAAAGAAGAGAGTTTTCCACTCCCCCCACCCCCCGAAAAAAATGCGTACCTAAAACGAAATTTCCCATAGATTTACAAACTTGTAGTAACATTAGCTAGTGGCGTCAAGTCTTTTAGAACTTTGTGTGACTACTCTTCAGTTTATTCGTCGGTGAAAACAGTGAAACTCAAAACGTTACTCTCTATTGAGATAGGTTCCGGCCAATGCAGCACCTGCTTTGCAAGCATGGCCAACCGAGAAAAGGGTTCGTTAATCACTTTTCCTACATGACCGGTATACCTTCATCTCATTCATACATTTCATTTAACAAACAAGGAAGGAGGATCCCTCTCTTAAAAAAATAAGTAAGGGAGCATTGCCCCCTCATGCTGCTCCTCCACTATACTACTGTTCATTTTTAAGTGTGTTTAAGAACTTCTCCTATTTCTGGGCTGTTGTGATGCTGCTACAAAAAGTATTTAAACTTGCACAGCAAAATAATAGAAAATTCTATAACTATTAACTCTTGATTTTTCCCCCGAAATAACAGAAATTTCCTAAAGTAATTCTCCACAGTGAGAGTGTATTATATTTAAAAGACTTTACGTCGAAAATAGACTAAGCTACCTTTTGTACATTTCTTTTAATTAATGTAGATGAAAATACAGAAGACACGATTCAAGTGCAGCACATGTATCCCGAAACTCAAGTGGCCATTGGTAGTAACATAACACTATCACAATACCACAATGCTCCTATTGCCAAAACACAGTGTCTCTTCAAAGACACGGAAGGAGATGGTAAGAAGCGTTTTATTCATACACTTCAATAAATAATAAATAGCGAGGTAAAGGGTGAACCAAGAGGAAAGTCAGCATTAAAACTGGACATGAGATCTTATTGATTCTTGAATTCTCAATAGGCTTTAGTGCTGACAGTGCTAAGATTACGTCAATTAAAAAGCCAGTGTAGTGTGCATAAAACACATTCAACATACAATATTTCGGAATCACTGCTCCTTGCTATCAAGTGCAAAGTGCCAGAAAAACTTCAAACGCAGCACATCATAATGTTGGGTACATTGGTAGCCGCAAAGACTGGGCATCATATTCGATAGGTGCCTTGGTCTTGGTTGTCCATCTCTGGCTTCTTCCAGACCCGGGTTCGATCCTACTGAAGGAAAGTGCATATGTACGGGTATTTCTCCGGATGTTTCCTGCACGTTGCATGAGTGTTTCCTCTGTGCACTGCTGTTTCCACCCTCATGCTGCAAAAAGCAAGTGATATGATGGTGGTACCTTTCAATTGACATCTGCCACTTGAGCCTTTAAAAGCTTTAAGCTTACTGGCCAGCACCTTTCATTCTAAACTTCTATTCTAAACGGTTACAGTTAAGGCCAAAATTTCAACTGAACAATTAAAACAAAAAACTAAAAAACCGAAGGTTTCCTTGGCAGAACAGGTTAGCAATAAGTGTAAAACTTGACTTCTTCCCTGTGGTGCAGATTTGAATTGATGTTTTTCTGGTACTTTGCACTTGAAAAATAGAGAGCAGCATTTCCGACACGTTGTGGGTGACTAAAATTCGTGTGTACTACACAAGCTTTTTAACTGTTTTCAGTATCTTCCATGCTTTTAAATGCCAATGTGCATAGATTAATTACATTAAGTTGCCTAAATACATTGTAGCACTCTAAAATCGAAAACTTCACGAACATAACTAGAGTGCAAATGTAATTCAAATTCATGGATTAACAGCATGATAGGAGTATTTCACTAATAAAAACTGTCTCGTACCTCATTTGTTTCGATTGTGGTTGTCATAACCGCATCTAAGAAAATTGTGTGCAAGTTGAGCATCTTGCACAGTGCAGACATCATCATTTCCATGACAAACTCGATCAGGTCACGAAAACACTACTATGGAAAGAGAAAGGTAGGTAGGTTTATTTCCCATATGGGATAGCCTAATGGGCACATCTGTTTTTCTGTTAAAATGAGGTATTAAAAAAGTTTGCATGGTCAGAAACTTGCACAGAGCAGACGGTGTCCTCCTCCAAAACAGTTAGATTACGTCACGAAAAAATACTACGATAGAAAGATAAAGATAAGTTTATTTCCAATATGGGGTAACCTAATGGGCATATCACAATTAGGAACAGTTTATCTGTTGAAATATGGTATTAAAAAGGTTTGCAAGGCGAGAAACATGCAAAGGGCAGACAGTATCCTCTTCTCTTCCACTACAACTAGATTACGTCACGAAAAGTATTGCAGTGACAAGATAAAGATACTTTTATTTCCAATACAAGGTAGCCTAATGGGTATATCACAATTAGAAACGGTTTTCCTATTAAAATGTGGCATTAAAAAGTTTGCAAGGTGAGAAACTTGCACAACGCAGATGGTGTTCTCTTCAACAACAACTAAATTAGGTCACGAAAAAAATATGGTAGCAAGATGAAGTATATTTCCGATTTAGGGTAGCCTAATAAGCATATCACAATTAGGAACAGTTTATCTGTTGAAATGTGGTGTTAAAAAAGTTTGCAATAAGAGAAACTTCCAGAGTGCAGACAGTATCCGTTTCCACAACAACTATGTTAAGTCACGAAAAAAACTACATTGGCAAGATAAAGGTAAGTTTATTTTCAATATGGGGTAGCCTAATGGGCTTATCACAATAGGAACAGTTTTTCCATTAAAATGTAGTATTAAAAAAGCTTGCAAGGTAAGAAACTTACACAGTGCAGACAGTGTCCTCTTCTGTGACACACTAGATTAGGTAACGAAAAAAAAATACGGTGGCAAGATAAACATAAGTTTATTTCCAATATGGTGTAGCCTAATGGGTATACTATAAGAATTGGGAACGGTTTTTCTGTTAAAATGTGGTATTAAAAAAGATTGCAAGATGTGAAACTTGCACAGTGCAGGCGGTGGCCACTTCCACGACAAACTGGATTAAGTAAAGAAAAAAACTACGGTGGCAAGATAAAGGTTTATTTCCAATATGGAGTAGCCTAATGGGCAAGAAACTTGCCAGTAATGTAGATCCCAACAATTAATGAATCACAGTAAAATAAACAAACTTAACAGCAAAGATCAACACTAAAAATGGACTTCAATGTGACGGTCATTCATGCCCTTATAGTCATATCCATGAGGGGGGGGGGATTGAGGCTTAATGGTGCGTCGACAACTTGGTCATTAGTGCCAACCTCAGTCACAGTGCAGTGGTCCGGGTTGCCACTGCACCACACATTACAGAGATGTTATTCAAACCCCTAATCTAAATCTTGTCATACATCTGTACCTCCTGCAAAAATTGAAAAACACCGGACAGGAGGACAGACTTATCGCCCAACTGACGCGCAATGTCATGCGGAAGATGGAAACGACGACGAACACCATCAAGATGGCGACAATCAACAAGTAAGTGCCGGACCGTAAGTGGCCGTCGACACCAAGAACATTCAGGAGGGTCAACCCCCCGCAAAAGGAAACAGTGAGTAAGTCGGGTGTGACCAATCATATCCATGAGAATAGCTACAATACAATGTACCATAAGTTAATCAGAGATAAAATAATTATGCATCAAAATTTCAACTGAAATTAATCACTTACCACCTTATGGTTTGTCAAAACAGTATAAAATAAAGAATACAACACACAAATTTTCAATGCCATCGACTGTCTTTGATTTAGCTGCAGTCACCAGACTAAACAACACTAACGTTAAGTTGTGTTGTAACGGAGCCTACCCTAAAAACCATAGGTAAGTACAGTTTATGTTGCGTGGCATGGGAGACCTCTCGATAGGCTGACACCACCTGTTTAATACAAGACAATGTCGCTACTAAATATCAGCTATTCATCATGGGTAAACACAGACGAACTTCAGAAGAAAACGAATGTGAGTTTTATTTTAACATTCGCAGCAAGATATAAAACAGTTGCAATTAAAATAACAATGATAGTCAACTTCAAAATATTTAGGCTTTCCATGGACCTTCAAAAAACTTATTGATCGACCATAGAGGTACTAGGTATGTATAACTCAAGGCCAAGTGACGTGTGTTTAGTCTTCTGTTCATTGCTTAAGCCCGAAGCGTAACCAATGAACAATGCATCGCGAAGCCGGCTGAGATTCATTCAGTTGCACAAGCAACACTAGTCTTCCAAAAATCAGTAAAACTGTTATTTTTTAAGGGGCTGATGGTTTTAATCAAAAACCGCAGTTCGCTTACCAAAACCTACCCATGTCTATACGCCACTTACGGTCCGGCACTTACTTGTTGATTGTCGCCATCTTGATGGTGTTCGTCGTCGGTTCCATCTTCCGCATGACATTGCGCGTCAGTTGGCCGATAAGTCTGTCCTCCTGTCCGGTGTTTTTCAATTTTTGCAGGAGGTACAGATGTATGACAAGATTTAGATTAGGGGTTTGAATAACATCTCTGTAATGTGTGGTGCAGTGGCAACCCGGACCACTGCACTGTGACTGAAGTTGGCGCTAATGACCAAGTTGTCGACGCGCCATTAAGCTTCAATTCCCCCCCCCCCCCATGTCTATATTGCGCCATTATTTTGTTAGGTATAAAAATAAAACGGCACCAAACATAGATATAAGCTGGAAAGCAAGGAAGGTGTACGAAATAATACAATAGAGTGTCATGTTTCAGATGTGTGGCTTTCTGGTATCAAACAATAAAACGTTACTAAAAAGCGAACGTTTTCTGTGTATTCTTCCCGTGGCTTAAAGCATTCATTTTTTTTTTACAATAATAAAAATTTTTTATTGTTTGATACAAGAAAACAGGACATCCGAAAACGTCAAACTCCGCTGTACGATTTCATGTACCTTCTTCAATTCTATCACATATCATTATTTTTGCATCACAATACAAGTAACATCTAATAATACGTAGATTCATGCTTCGTAGATAATAGGTAGAATCTGTGTTATTATACGGACGTTCATAAATCATGATACGTTTATTCATGCCCAATCAGCAGTAATTCTTACGAAAACACACGATTCCTTGTTCACTAAAATGGTGATGTTCAATCCACAGCACCATTCCGGTAGCATGGCTAAAATATTGTCTAACTACTACAGTATTACAAAGTCTGCTCTTGCCATTAGTCAATTGGAGACATCAACGTCTCAGGAAAATATAATCAAATTCAATCATATATTTGACAGTAAAATTGTGAGGCTCATCTTGGTTTTAATGCTCTCGGAATTTGGGACGTAAAACCACAAGAAAATCAAATAAAAATAAAACGACAAAATAAAATTTCTGATTATTCGTCAACACATGTCTTGGCATCAACACCAAAACATACTTTAAACACCAGCTGCAGCTAAAACTCAACAAATGTTATTTTTCGAACAACGCTTCGGTTAAGGACTACGGACACTTAATATCTTAACACTAAGCATGTCAGTGACCGAATGGCATTTTCGTAACAAGAGTGGTCCTGTTACAATGGATGTTTTATCGTTACGTTTTTAATGTATTTCTGTGTAGGTAAATGTGAACGTCTAAACCTACTCTAATAAAGTCATACTACTGAGAAGGCTATTGGTATATCATTTGAAATTACCATTCCACTGGGAAAAATTACTTGTGTTTACTATAGACTCCTTTATTGTCCTCGTGCCGTGAGTATAGCTTTGGTTGAAAAATTAAGATTTGTCTGCCAATCTTATGGACATTTCTAGCGTACATTTCACATTCTTGGATCCGGAATTTGCAAAACTAGGCATATCAGAGCGAGTTACGTCCCAATTCAAAAATTATTTTTTGGCCAACGGGATATTTGTAGTGTAGTGCAATTTGAAGTCTATTATTCACAAGCTCGTAAGAATACAGTTTAGCTAAGGTATGCATGTGACAAACAGGCATTTTAATGATATCACACTCGAATGCAGTCAAGCATTAGGGACCTAACGATGAAATGGACGAAGCTACTTCGAGTTTGGGAGCCTTGTTCTTTTTCTGTGCCAACAAACCAGTAATTGGTCCTAGGAAAACTAAGGTATCGCTGCTGTTAAAAAGCCAATACTGCTTGAGTTCAACGAGTGTTCTAGTAACAATGTCATGTAAGTCTATGACCTACTTGTACTTATTATTTCAGTTTACTCATGCATTGGAATAAATATCAAATTGGATCACCTGATTGGTTTTCATCTGATGACGCTATACGCCCCTACGTCATTCATCGTTATTCTCTCCTGGATTTCCTTTTGGCTTCCGCTTGACCAGGCACCAGCACGCATCGCATTAGGACTCACCTCTTTGTTGACATTAGCAACCAGACTGGATCAAGCGCAGAAAGATCTCCCCCCCTGTAGCATACGTGAAGGCTATCGATGTTTGGATGTTCGCCTGTATCTTCTTGGTGTCGATGTCTCTGTTTGAATTTGCAGTTTCACACCGTAGCTGGCACCTCGGCATATCAAAATCTTCAGCCAAGGTAAAGCCACTTTCTTTCTTATTTTGGTAATGTCTTGAGCTTCAAGCCTCATATGTGTTCATTTTAGCTTCGATTTAATGTAATGAGAGAATGTAGGCTTGGTTAATTAGCAGAAAGGTTTAAGTGCTGATTATGTTTTTGTGCTGTGAAATGAATGCTTTTGTACAGGTTTTTCTGGATGAAATGTTTAATAATCAACTGAGTTAGTAGACGAAGCTTGACACAAATTTTTTGGTATAATTACAAACTTTAAATTACACAGGAAAGGAAAGCTGAATAAATCTGGCAGACGATTAATGAAAGAGATAAGCAGCAACCACCCTTGGTAGCTCCTATTGTGGCTCCAAGTCGAGAAGAGTACACAGAGCAAGTATTTATGCAAGGTGATTCAACAAACACTAAAATAACCAGGCAGACCCATAACGTGTGTGGGCAGACCTATAACCCGGAAGCCCTATAACCAGGCAGACCTAAACGTTTATGCAAACACCACATGGTGAGCAGGCCTGCATACTGAGGTATACACATAATACAGTGAAGAATGTACCTCAGAAGGCAGGTAATCATTAAGGAAAGCAGGAAAGCTTAGGTAATTTGTAAGTACCTTGGTACCATTTTTCCACCTTGGAGTTGTTTCATTTCCACAGTTTTCGCGGATTTTCCCACGTTGTGAAACGTTGACAGTCAGCACTAATGTCTACCGTGGATATTGTTGAGGAAAGGGGTTCGGAATTGTTAAAAATGTTGCACAGCAATGTTTCACGTTTGACCACGATCTCTAACCTGCAGAGAAAATTATTTAACTTATTTACGTTTGCATGTAGCTCTACTAGAAACGCTGCAAGTAATTAGGCCGATATTAGTGCGATTAGGTGTATATTGGATAGTAAGACCTACCATTTTGCAATGAGGATATTCACGAAACAATACTTAGGAATCTAGGAAGGTGAAACTAGCATAGTAATTTTCCCCCCACTACATGGGAGGAGTAGAAAATCACAAGTAAAACCTGTGGTGCTCTCTACAAGGTGGTCCAAAAATTACTCTCAAAGGGTAGGTCTGTAAAGTCTATGGACCTATGAGTTGTGTAGGCCTATAACGTCTATAAGCCTATAAAGTATGTTGAGTAGGCATGGAAGAACAGGCCAACAGTTTTGAATAAAACGGAAGGTCAGCCCGACTAAAGTAAAGTAATAAAGATGTCAATGTAATGGAAAGATACTGAAAAGAATGGTAGGCATAGAATGATTTGGGTGTACGGGAAGCTGTGAGAACTGGGACGTCAGATTCGATAGGCGTCTTAGTCCCAGCTGTACATCTATGGCTTCGTACCGACCAGGGTTCGATCCTGGGAAGGGAAAAGTATATGTACAAATTTTTCTCCGGTTGTTTCCCGCCCGTTGTACTAGGGTTTCCTCCGGGTACTCCAGTTTCCTCCCTCCTGCAGCAAAAAGATCTGACACGGTGGTGGTTCCTTCCACTTAGCATCTGCCGCTCGAGCCTTCAAAAAGCTCTAAGCTTATTGGCTGACAACGTTTATTCTATTCCATTCTATTCTATTTTAGGAAGCGCAGGGAAAGAAGAAAAACCCTGAAATCAAGGCCTGATTTTAGCCTGATCTGTTTTATATGAAAGACATGCAATTTTGCCGTCACTGGTATTATTGAAGTCCTGAGCATGTAATAGACCGCGCTTTTAACAGAGCATTTACGTTAGGTAAAACTGCTAAAAGTTAAATAAATGGCTCTTACGAGTGATACAAACAAAAATGTCCGGGGGCACGTGATGATTTTAAAAATGTTTAAACGTTAAATGGTTAAACGTGATTATCCATGTATGTCCTTTGTTAACTTTAGTTTTTAAGTCTTACATAGAGCTTATGGTGTTGTAGTTCTTCAGGCTATGGTAATAAATTCAAACCCAAACAGAATGTTTATGCGGCTTACGTCCATAGTTTATTGGTTAAGCCCATTGCTAACATTTTTTTTTGGCTTATCAACATCATCTTTTAAGGTAGCAAATTAAGATGACTGACGTTTCCGGCTCTGCTGATCAACAGCTTTTCAATCAGGGCTTTCATTCAGGTTTTATCAGAGTACAAATTCTTTTTTTTTTACAGATACAACCAAAGTGCTTTAAACGACAAGACTCATTCGTCACAAGTGCCGTGGCAGCCAAAACTGTTGTTGGTAAAGAAGAACAACGTTCCTGTGGATCAAGTCATGACAGGATTTCACGAATTCTTTTTCCTTTATCTTTTCTACTTTTCAACATTGTCTATTGGAGTTACTATCTTACTTACTATAAATAAACGTAGTGTTTATTGCTGTACGTACTCATCCGCCATGACGTATGCACCTTAGTTTCGAATCCGTTCACTTAAAGGCACCTTTTAACCTTTTCAACTCCTAGATGCAGCACCATAGAATCTTCAAAAAATATAAAGAAAATAGCGTAAATTAATAATGGAACAACACTACTCACAGCAGTGTCGCGATTTTCATAACTAAACCGAGATCACGTGACCCACGTCAGCATATTGGATGACGGAAAATTAGGAATGTGGATGCTGTGTTTAAAATATGGTCAACGCTATGGCATTGGTGAACAGGCGCCTTTAAAAGGCTCATTCTGGCAGGCTGTCTGTATGTATGAAATATGACCAGTGAGGTATGTGAAAGACTGACAGGCTGTGGGCATGTTTCAAATAGCATTGCGTAATGTATATTGTTAGGGATGATTAAGCACACGTAGTATGTGGGGAGTAGACTACTTGTAAGTCACTCAATAAAATCGGGCTTGTTTCGCTTCAAACCCCTGTCTCGCCACAGCTCACAAACCCCAGCTTAGCCGACAATACCGGATTTTCAAGTTTGTTCTGTAGCCTACCCGAGCTTACTTTATTTATTTATTTATTTATTAGATTAGTTTATATAAATTAATCAGTTGAGTTTAAGCAGACGTAGATGGCTTACAACTGGTTTCAAGTCGCTGGAGTTCTTGACTAGGGATTCGTAAGTGGCAGTGAGATGTTGTTGTTGTCCATTCGCTTGACATCCGTTGCTTCTGCTTCTGGGCATATGAAACAAGTTCTTAGAAACATTACACAAAAGTTCGTTAATTCATAGACACGAATCCATCACCATTAACAAGTAAAAGGTTTTTTCAGTAGCTATGGTAAAAAACGAACTAACACTCGCAAGCACATTCCTTCTTGGAACGGGCAAAAAAAGCACAGCCATGTTAAGAGCTGCAGCCGTAAGTTTAAAACTTCCCACAGGATGTCGCAAAGGAGAAAAGAATTCCGGCTAAGCAAAAGTTGTTGGCTTTCCTGTATCAAATAGCATCAAAAATTACAAAACAAAATGTATAACATTTCCGTGCAATAAATTTCTCTTCATTAAAAGTTGTCAATTCCTGTGACTGCTCTGTTGAAGAAGATATTATTGTTCACTATTAATTTTTCCTAGTCAATCAAATGTTCGATTTTGGAACGATTCTCAGGTCTAGTGATTGGAAGAAGTACTGAAAAAACGATCAATTCAATGCCAGATAGTCCGGAAGTGGTAATCTTTGGTTTACCAAATGTAAATAAATAACTCCTTTATAACGAACCAACGAATTTTACTCGCAAAGTGGACCATTTTTAAATGAATGTCTAACCTCACAAAACCTTCTTTAAGTCTTTTCAAATATGAGATAAGCCAAGCTAAATTAATACTTTGTCATACGAATGTATCTAAACAAAATACTGCTTGCGGGCACAACTCAATAATATCTCAGAGAAATCTTTCGTAGATACATTTAGCATGGGGAGAAAAATGTATAAATAGGATATGAAAATTAGCATAAATAACTTAAGAAAGAAATACAAATATTTTAAACGTGTAAACTAAAGAATGTTTAAATAATAAATAAATATCAGGAGTATTAAAGAAAATAAAACTAAATTGTGACGATGGCGTAATTAATAAACTAACAAATTAATGAAATTAATAACGTAAGCAAAGCCGTGTAACATAAGCAAAGCCGTGTGAGATACTTACGACGAGGAACGGAATTCCCGTAACCGATGGGTGTTCGGAAAGTTCAGCCAACTCAGAGGAACAGCCGAAAACGATGCGATAAAACGTAAAACACGACATACGCCCCCCTTCCCCTCTACCCCAATCAAAGGTGTCCTTTGCCATCAACTTGAACAGAAAGTAATAATGAATAGGCCTTAGCAAGCACACCCGGTCAAGAGAATAATCCAACGTAATTAAGAAAATATAAACAAAAAATCTTGTTCACCAAAACAAAATCATCTTACTAAAGATCATTTCTAGGCAATACCAAAACCCATAGTCCAAACCTAGTCCAAACCAATCAACCAGTTTCAGTCTGTGAAATTGAAGTCTAAATGAAAAATAACCAATAATAGTCAAATCTTAAACAGTAATAGCCAACGGTTAGCTAAGGGAAAACATTGAAAAATCTTAAATAGAATTTACACTCCACTATCAAGATTTATATTAACGTAAACCACGGTATCCCAGTGATGAAATTAATCATAATAAGCTTAGGCTAAATGATTATAAAGTCATCTAGACTAAGTGAATTAGTTATAAGAAGAAAGACAATAAAAAAAAACTAAGAAAATAACCATCATTCCACAAAGAAAAAAACATGGGGAAAAAATTCAAAAAAGGGGAGAAGAAAAAATTTTGGAAACAAAACTAAGGACTCACTCAACCGAAGAAGATGAAAGAGGAACACAAACATGATAGATCACTATCGTACCTTCACGACAATTTTATTAAAAAGAAAAGGATGACAGTAATAGGGCAGAATGTGTACTCTTAATATTTCCTCTTTAATTTACACACAGAATCGGTCAAAACGGCATGTCAGGCTATGGACCTTGAAACTCCCAAGAGAAGGAAACGGGGAAAACGTCTACAAATGAAACTTATACGAAAACGACACAGGAAAAACACAATTTCTAAGAAAAATCAAGAAAAAGAAAACTGGGTAAACTAGGCCAGACCAGCCTGACAACCTGAAGTTAACAGAATCAAGGAGCACAACATGAATAATAACCAAAAGAAATTGGTAGATAATCAGATAGCATCTAACAACCACACAAACATCAAACAAACAGCAAGACAAAAAAGTAAAAAAAAAAAATGGGAGGAAAAAATAAACAACAAATCAAGGTACAAGATATTAAGTAATTTCAACATCAGGGTTTCAAGATAATTAGATCTCACTGGCGCCATCCCACAAAATTAAGATGAACCCGTTTAAAAAAAAAACAAAAAAAAACCGAACCAGCCTACTCAACTCTGAAGCAACAGAGAGTAAGAAAAGGGTCAGTGGGACACAAGATTATTACTGGTATTTATCTCAATAGCACCTGAAGTTTCAACTTCAAACCAGGGTCCCTCTCCAAGCTTAGGTAACGAAAACTAGCAACAGTTTTCAGCCATTGGATACAAAAAAACATTTGGGAAAGAAAAAAATTGCAAAAGAGCACAAGGAATGTAGAACATTGACTAAAGGGGGCAAAACAGATAATGATTAAAAAGTAACTAAAGAATTATCGATGGTAGGGCATCACCTGTGTAAGGTGGGTGGTCCCAGACATCAATTTTTCCTGTAATAGGGTCTTTTAACCTGTACGTAAGTTGAGTAACAACCTCGTGGATGACAAAAGTCCCTTTGAATTTTGAAGCCAACTTTTTGAAATTAGTCCTTCGCTCTACATGAGATTTAATTGTCGTGTATGTGGTGGCTACATACTGCGTGGATAAAGGATTGGCTAGGACAACGTAAGTTCGAACATAAGGGGTGGAGTAACTTCTGGGTAACAGCGCCTTATATCAATATCTAATGTAGACACTAGCGCCACAAGTGGCCACCAATACAACGATGGTAGAGATTACATATAACGCTCTAGTGAGCTTCAGAGGTGTGCGCTAATACTCCACCCATCTCCCCTAGAGTTAGAGGGCCGGCCCACAAATCAACGGCTGATCAAAGGTGACATTCAATTTAAGCATTTTTAAATGTAAATGCCTAACATCATGATATCTCCCCCTACAAGTATTATACACCATAACTCCCACCCCAGCGCTATTATTTTCAATAACAATTAATAAAGTTTTGTTTAAGCCATTGTTCTCATAATTTGCCATTGTTAAGTAACATTTCAATTCATAATTCAGTTCTTTATTCACACCAGCTGAGACCCCAACAACCTGAAATGCCAACCATATAAAATTCCTATATACAACAGCAACGGGAGGAAGTCAGTCTCACTAACAATCGATGGGGCTTCACCGTTTTTCTGTGGTGTTAACTTAGGCATTACTCTTACTGGCGAAGCATTTTGTTGTTTGAACTTTTCCCCCAGCGCAGATGGTAACAATGGTCTGTGATTTTACCATTTACGAGTTGCACATTGTAACGCATTCTTGAATTCACCAATTTATCACCGCAATTTGCCATCGAATTTCTGCTGTCGGCCTATTGTCTCGCACATATACTGGTGGGTTTATTGCGAACGGTATTTCTTGCTTATGACGTGTGGGCTTTAGCATGATGTCTTGCATTCTTCGAACTCTGTCGTCGGTGGAAGGCACGCACTGTCAATGATAGCCTAGTTCTAGTGTTACGTTTTAGCAGTAGAGATGAAGATGACATGTTGGTCGTGGTGTGCGGGACATTTTGTAACTGAATAAGATAGTTGTTCTATTGACGGACCTTGTTTTGCACTTGCTTTCAGAGAACGTTTCAGTGACTTTACAGTTCCCTCTGCAGTCCCGTTCCCACAAGGGTGATAGGAAATGTTTTTTACCTGACGCACGCCAATTTCTTTAAAAAATGTGCGGGACATTTTGCAACTGAATAAGATAGTTGTTAACAGCCATTTCTATTGACAGACCTTGTTTTGCACTTGTTTCAGAGAACGTTTCAGTGACTAGCGTAGATATTTATCACGCTAGCACTGGTTGTTTTGTGCATTATTTTTACGAAAGGAAATTTGGAATAAGCATCTGTTGCTACAAAAAACACTGTTTTGATGTAGACCAGCAAAATCAATATGCAGTGTGTCAAAAGCATTAGCTGGTCGTTCCCAAGGGTGCTTTTTTTCTTGAAACTAGTCGTGGTTGTTTTGAAGGTCTGGGAAGTGCCCTGTCGCTGTCTTGTTCATCCTCTAAGGCATTAGTTTTGTCATTGTGCTTAAGGTTGGATCTTTGAGAATTTAATCTTTTGCAAAGAAATTGCTTCGTACTTCTTATGTAAGAGGCTGTGCAGGTTTGGTCCCCACACGGAATTTGATATACAAAATGTCTCTGTGTTTAGGGGCTCTTTCTAATCGACTATTTTTTTAGGCATAGTCAGCTGGTTTTAAACTGGTGTGCGTGGTGGAGACTAATGTCAAACTTCACAAGAAAATTATGTTCTTAAAGTTCCATAACAATATTCTAAGAACAAAGAAAACCTGCTACAACCGTTCATACATTCGTTCTGTCCAATAGACTAAAACTAAGCTAACCGACGGGTAGTAAGGGTCTAATGCTTACCAGCCTCTTACAAAATTTTACACCTAGACCCTGACTGTCAAAGCTTGTCCGTGTTCCTTCTAGGTTTTGACTTTTAGACCATTACTCTAAACATTTAACGTTCCGTTTTTGTTTATTAATTTTTTTTAATATGGCTTGAGTTTCTACTCCAAAATTTTTTTTATTTCTATTTACGCTTAATAAAGGGTCGTATACTGACCCGAAACGTTGCGGAAATTGTGTATACATGTTGCGCCTTACAGGCTTTTTATTTCTACATTGTAGCGCTGTACTTTTTGCATCATTTTACCACAAATTCCATGTTTAAACTGCTTCCAGTTGTCGTTTTAATTCATATATATCGACGTGATTAGGTTTAGACGAAAAAGGAAGAAGTATATTTTCCAACGCGGGTAATTAAAACGATTTATTTTAATTAAGAGCTAAGCTGC
>JAHWFP010251076.1:93832-112548 GCA_023313725.1 Lithobius niger
TAATCACATCTATTTATCGGAATTAGAATACTGGAGCAATTTAAAGACGTAACTTGTTGTAAAGTGACGTAAAACTACAGCATTGAAACTTAGAAAAAGTCTCGTAGTCTAGCATCTGATTGGTGTAAGTCGTTTCAATAATCCTTGTTGGAATAATCCTCGTCTAGGCTATCATCTAAGCCTATACTATTTTAGGTTCTGGTTGGCCATTGTAAATAGCTGTATTTATGATCGTTTGCAATCGCCTGTCACGTATATGCACTAACATTGGTGGTGACTGGAACCTTGTACACACACTGAGTTCCTGCATGTGCTCGGCTAGCAACGATTTGTTTTAAGCTAGCATCTACGAAAATCAAGAATTGGTAGTTGGACGAGGATATTTTTATTTTGTTTTATTTCATTTCATTTTATTTTAGTTTTGTTTATTGTCTTAGAATATTTTTTCTTTATAATGCTGAAGGAAGTATACGTAGGCTACCCGATTTTCTGATTTAAGCATTTCTTGTGGGTTAACTGGGGGGGAAGGAGGGAGGGGAATAATTTTCAGGCTTGTTGGAGGATCCAAACTTGAAAATTGCAAATGCCTAGGCTTTCGTAACTGGGAAACCTCCGTTCATGACAGGGCCAAAAGATTGTCCAGAATAGATCAGAAGTGGGCCATATATTTATTATTTCACAACTAATAATATAAAATTGTGTATGGGTCTAGGGGATTGCTTGTTGTTTTTATTATATAAATTATGGGTGATTGTTTCTGGGTCCAAAACACAGCATCGAAATGTTTGACGGCTGGTTGTAGGAGTTTTCGTCGTTGGCTGGGGAGATTGTTGGAGTGGTACAAAATTACATTTCTTCGTAGTCATAGTCGTCGCTGTTGGTTACTTCAATAATTAAGGGTTCGGCTCGGTATTCAGTCAGATGATCAGTGCCCCAATAATCGTTCTTAAGCGTTACAACGTGGTTAATGCATTTCTGCCAGTCACCAGGGGTTACATATTGGCTACTGCAGTAGCTGTTAATGTTTTGACGTCTGCAGTTTTACAATTTGTGTTGGATGCTCTTATTTCGTCTTTAACCTGGGCCCAAATTAACTCGATGAGATTCAGCTCGCTGTGGTAGCCTACGGAAATTTGTTTTTCGAGCCAAGAAATAATTTACTGTTGCTTGTTGCTGCCTTGTCGAGTCGAACTGAATGACACGTAACGTTGTTTATCACGATCACCGAGTTGGCTGGAATATAGGTTAGTAGTTTTTGACCAGTTTATAAAACACTCGCCGTTCATTTCTTCATGCTAATCCCTAGTCTTCGTTTTCTAATGAAAAGTTGAGCAGTATTTACAAATCCTTTTCGTTAGAGCCAGCATGCAATAATATCAAACGTCGATCCTTTCCCGGTGGCATGAGGCGGCCACGTAACTCTTTTTTTCCTTGCCGTGCCATTGCATCTGTCGGCTGTGATGTTGGTTGGCCCACCCACATCTCGTTCAAGTAAACAAACAGTGGTTGTGGCTACGCAATTAACTTACCGAAGAACTACATCGTAGAACAACAATTTCTGGACTTACAATATAAGTCGGAATCATAGCTGCAAAAGGCGAGCGAGCTTGGCAATTTCTCTGCGCGCTTCAGCTTTCGATGTGCTAGGCCGTGGCGGCGTCGTCTGCGGCATTAGGCCTAATCGTAGTCATCGTAGTTTTTGGCCAGAGTTGGGTATCGGTATTTCATTTGCTACTGAAAAGACACGCTTACCGTTCTCTGAGATTTTGCAGTGGCAAAGCTAGTCTCTTAAATTTGTTGTTTCAGCATCCGTGTTGTGTCCTGAGCCTCCATGTATTTGAAAACATTGCAAACAATCTCCCTAGCCGGCGAATTCAGAGGTTTTCCACGTCGGGAAAGCGATGAAACGAGAGATAAGGTCGCCATGTTGATTCATCTGCTCGAAGAGAAATTTTTACCAGGCGTGATCAATCCATTGTCCAAAAATCCGCGCGGAGTGGCCAACCAGAATCTAAAATAGTATAATCACTTCCATTTGTCTGAGTTAAAACGGCTATTGCAGCAGTTTAAGGATGAAACTTGTGGTAAAATGACGCAAAATATTCAGTGCTGCTATGTAGAAAAACAGTGGTATTTTAGTTTCTAATTAATATAAATAGTTTTAACTACTCTTGTTGGAAAATATACATCTTTATCTTTCATCTAAGCCTAATTACAGCTATTTATATGAATTATAACGGCTAATGCAGTAGTTTAAAGATGGGACTTGTCATAAAACGACGCAAAATTCAAAGCGGTACAACGAACGCAAACTGTGGTAGCTTAATTAAAATAAATTGTTTTAATTAAGTGTGTTGGAAAATCTATAAATTAAAACGGCTACTGCAGTAGTTTACAGATGTAATTTGTAAAATGACGCAAAAATCATAGTGCTACGAAGTAGATAAACTGCCGTAGCTCAGCTCCAAATTAAAATAAATCGTTTCAATTACCCTTGTTGGAAAATACATTTCTTCTTTTTTAATTTAAGCCTAATCACTTCCATTTATCTGAATTAAAACGGGTAATGCAGCAAGTTTGAGATCGAACTAGTCGTAAAGCGCAAAAATCATAGCTATATAACATAGATAAACTGCCGTAGCGTAGCTCCTAATTAAAACACATCGTTTTAATTACCTTGTAGGAAAACATACATCTTCACCTTTCATTATGTCAGTGGATCTTAATTACAGCTAACATTACAGTAAAGTAGGTACAGTTTAAAGTAAGGAATTATACTATTGTATGTATCGGCTACATAAATGGCCTAATAGAACTTAATGAAGAACTTCATTCACAAGGGCTAATTTTAAGAAAAATATGAATTGGATCTTTTTTGAAGATAGTTTTATTATAAATATAATTGGTAACATATTTATTTTCATTCGGATAATGGTTTAGACGCTAGAAGCAAAAAACAAAATTTTTTGGTGGCCAATTTTGGACGCCATTTTGAATTCCGGGCTTAGGAAGAGAAATTTGACTTGACACCGGTCAGATTCGGATTCAGCACGCACAAGTTACGGTAAAACCGCGCGGTGCCGAAACGTCTCAATATTTGCTATTGAAAGTTATTTTTGGGTTTTTTCTTCCAGTCAATTACACATAATTACTAAGGTTTTTCGTTACCGTCGTTTTATTTATGCCGACATACAGGCAAGCAGCACCACTTCATGAGTCTGCATCCACCTTAGTGCTGATCCATAGGGGTGTACCTGACACCCTGCACATACGGAATTTTTCTAACTTTCGGGTTATACCTTGAGAGCAAACTGGCTCTGGATGGTAGACTATTTAGATTACCATTCTCTATCTTGTCCGGCCAACCATCATGCATGTACTGAAACACAGTTGACAAGATTGGGTCATGCCTCGTATGCTTCTCAAGTTGGTCAGGCAAAATAGGTAATGTGCTAACAGTTTCAAGTTCATAACTTTCCATCCCGGTGCTTGTTTGGAAGGTGGCAAAAAGGTGGCTTGTTTGGGTAGTATTCGTGACAAAAAGTCTGCCGTTAAATTATCTTTGCCAGGGATATGTAAACGCTTAAAATCATACCCATTCATACCCATACAATAGGCCTATTAGTAAGTCACTAGCTGACATTAATAAGTTGTTAGGAGCCAGCCTCTGTCCGAAACCAAACTATCTGTGCGAGAGGGTAACGTTTCATTAAAGGGACCAGTCGTCTAACGAATTTATGGCCAGTTATGTTACTGGATTGAGGAAGCTGACGCTGAATTGGAATTTCAGTTTAGCAAATGGTACAGACCTGAACATAATGCTTCATGCCAGGTTTGTCACTGGTTTAAAATGTGCGGAGACACAGAAATGATTATTGTCCCAGGACCCTGATACTGTTACTTTCAACAAGGCAGTAACTTTGGCTCTTGCACAGGAAGCTGGGAAGAAGAATGTTTCTCAGTTTCAGGGCACAGCTGTGCATAAAATCGCTCAAAAAACAAAGGCCTAAATTTAAGCCCAAGAGGCCGAAACGACTATGCTTCTGCTGTAGGTACCCAAACCACGTGAATGCTTCGTGTAAGTACTTAAAACATAAATATTCATCCTGTGGCAGAATTAGGCACTTGTCATGAGTATGCACTGCAAAGAATGAAGCGAATAGCCCTCAAAAGACCTTTGTTAAAAAAGGACGTGTGGGGTAAAAAGAATTTTAAGTTTTCTAAGAAAGCCAACATGGTGGAGGATACTGATAATTCAGAGTCCGACACCGAAGATAGTAGTCTCTGCGAGTGCAGTTTCAACTAATTCGACTTCGTGAATTATGGCAAACAACTGGACCCTAAATCCAGTCATAAATGTACAGAAGGTGACTTTGAATGTAGATTGTGGAGCAGACATCACTTTTCTACCTATCAAGTGATACAATAAATATTGGGGCGTTGTACCCTTGGCACCTTCCACTGCAAACCTTCACGCTTGGAGTGAGGGATTACCAAGCCAGTGGGGAAAGTCGTTAAGTGTCACACTTGATGGAAAGACCGAATTACTTTCAGCCCGGATCTATGCCAGAGATTATCCTCCAATTATGGGTAGATTGTGGATGGAAGCATTTGATCTCTGCAGCAAGCAATTCAGGAAAAATAGAGTTAACACTGTTGCTAACTTGTGACACTACCTGTTATTTGTGATAGTAACTAAGTTGAAGAAAGTTACATACCTTAACCACTTAATGTAAATTTAGTTGCTGTAAAGAATATCTTTGAATGTTTTCCTGACCTTTTTTCACCAGGGTCACTTTCAAGATAACTTTAAAGGACTTTAAGCCATATTAGCCTAATGCAGTCACAAAGTATTGTAAGCCCCGACCTGTACCTCTGGTAGTCTGGGAGAAAGTCGTGGCAGAAATTAATAGGCTTGTTCACGATTGTACTGTATACTTAAGCTGGTTGACTGTTGCACCTAGGCAACGCCAACTGTCCTAGTTTACGAGGTGGACAGTAATGTTCGGATAGTTGGCGACTATTTGGACACAGTAAACCCACACCTTGAAATCAAGTATCACCCTGTATCTAGGGCAGAGTATTTATTCAGGAAGCTAGCACGGTGTGACATTTTCTACATCATTGCCTTTAGCAATGCTTTCCTGCAAACTGAGTTAGATGAAGAGAATAAGGCTTCCCTAACGATAAAAACTTGCAAGTGTTTATTTCTATGGCAGAAGCTACCTTTTGGACTTTCAAGTAGCCCTAGAATTTTCCAAACGCAGATTTCGCATGTTTTGAAAGATATGCCACAAGCTAACTCCTTTGTGAATTATATCTTGGCTTCAGGAAAAGAAAAGAGTCATGACGGAACTCTTTTAGAAGTTTTACAAGCTTTGCAGGACAGCAATAATAAGGTTAAAAATACAAAGTGTAAGTTAACCCTTTACCTGACACAGGCGAACCCAACTCGTCATAGGCAAGACCAAAGTTTAAGTATTAAAAACATAGTCCAAACTACCACGCGATGGCCAACGATGGAGAAACGACAACAATACTACGTTCTTTAACAAGATGATTCTAGCGACGGCCGTGGCTGAGTGTGTAGAGGCGTGTTCCTGAAGTTAAAGAGCTGCTTCAATATTCTAGTTCGAGTCCCGTCCAAGTTACCCCTACTTTTGTGGAGAAAGACTGCAGATATAAAAATTAAATAGCAGGTAAGGGGTTAAACCAGACCGCTTTCAAGTCACCCGCTTCGAATCAGCTGGAAGTGCTCAATGCAACAAAGTTATCTCCTGACCCCAGCAACGCACAAGAATTTAAATCATATCTTGGATTTATAAATCAATACAGCAAGTTCGTTTCTAACTTGGTGGCGATTCTGGCACCGCTTAATCATTTACTTTCGCCAAAGGTTGAGTGGGAATAGACCACGGAGGGTTCTAACGCTGTTGCTGCAGCGAGTGAAGCTTTTCTTGGGGCTGGAGAATTGATTCACTACGATCTGACCTTGCCATTGAAATTAGTCAAGGAAGCATTGCCGGATGGAATCGGCTCTTGCTTGATGCATACCCTAAAAAACGGCGAGAATAGACCTACAGCGTTCATTTCTCAAGCCCTAAGTAAGGCAGAAATTGGCTATGCCCATTTTGATCAGGAGGCACTATAGGTGGTATTTGGGGTGAAAAGATTCCTTCAATACTTGTATGGAAGGAAGTTTACTTTGCAAACAGACGATAAAGATTTGCTATGGATGTTTGGATTGAAGGTGTCCATTCCGGCAATGGCTGCCGTCCGTTTTCAAAGGTGACCTTGTTTCTGAATGGGTATGATTTTAAGCCCCACTATATCCCTGGCATAGATGAGCATTAATTTCTAAGCAAATTATAGGTCTTAGGACCTATATTCGTCAAAAGAATACTAACTTGCTTAGTGCTGGTACTTCATACGTAGAAAATAATATCAACTCTCTCGAAATAAACATCCCAATGTTCAATGGCTGGGTCAAAATCACTGACCCGTTTATGCCCCAAAGATGCCCCAGCTGTTGGACCTGTAGCAGTCATAATTACTGTATCAACAGCGTCCTCAAAGTCGCTATTTTCAACAACAACTGAAGTGTCTAGTTCGAGGGTGTCATCAAAACTTTGTTTAAACTCTTTTGCAGACTTCCTTTATGAGCTACTTTTGAAGTGTACTGCAAATTTCTTTCACCAACAATTGCCCAGTAATTCACAATTGTAATGGTCGCACAAATTACATTGTAAAGTAAATTGTTGCTATTTGCTGCACAAATTTACTTTCTCGAATTTAGCTTGTAACTTATTCACTCAATTACTGTAAAATTGCTTATCATTAACACAATATTGGCTTTGTGTGTATTTCTTTTGCAACACTAGTGCACGAAAATGCTACTTGTTTCGTGACAGCTATGTCACTCATAATTCCTGGCGCTAACAAGAATTAATAAAATAAACCTTAATTGTCAGTTTAAACTTCCTACCCAACCATCCCCAGGCAGTGACAATGCCTGCCCTCGCACAGATAGAGGGCTCGCTGAACCACTTTATCTATTTGAGTGGCTTAAAAATGTGCGTTGTTACCCACCTAAATAAATTTATTACAACTTTTATTTAGTTGCCACTGTAACAAGCATTTAAAATACTGCATTAAATCACACTTTGACCACTCGCTAAGCCTAGGGTTATTCTAGCAATTAGTTGAACAATTTGCTTTATTAACCTTGACATAACCCTAGCCCTACATGGTTAAACATTCCGTTTTATGGGTTTTAAACTCACGGTTTATATAAACCTTGCAATTGTACACTGTAAACTCAATATTTCTTTGTAAATCTTAATGATTCACTCAACATTTAAATTGCTTTACTAATTTAATTACTCTTGCTTTCACAGGCTTCAATAAAAGTAAGCCTAATTTGTAAATTTGTAAAAAAAAATTATCCACTATTAAATTTTACACTAATGACTTACCAGCTTGTCATTAATTTAACAGCTTAACCAACGTACTCTTTTTAGACAAGTTACTAGCTTTCACAGGTTAACAAAAAAACCTTTGTTAAGTTTTTGACAATTTAAGTGGCTGCCACAAATGATGCTTCTTGCTTCAGATACTGCTTGCGCTACTGCTTGCAGATAAAACACAGTGAGTAAGCTTAATTCCACACTCCCATGCAAGCAACAATACTTGGTTCTATCCTGTATAGCTCGAAAATGTCCCACACTAAACACCCCAGTTGCAGTGTCCGCGAGTCTTGTGTAGACAATCCGGCTCATCAAACGTTCAAACTTGCTTCACAAAAGCTATTAAATCTTTGCCCCAGGGTAGGAGAATCGTTCTCTCGACCATCCGAGGATACAAAATACCTTAATGGATACCAGCTCTTAAGAAAAGTCCCTGAAAAAACATCGCCATCCAGACGTGGTTTCCTTGGTCGTCTTCCTGGTAACACTGGCAGCAGACAAGATAATAATTACTTTAAGGCTTAACCCACCGGTAGGTCCCACAGTGAAGTCGAGTCTCCCATTGGCTTGGACATGGGTTTTAGCGCAAAAGTAAAGTTTTAAATTTTCTAGTCAAACATGACTAAAAAAAATCCACTTCATCACCAAATTGGTATGCATGCGGTGGCTACATACTGCGTGGGTAAAGGATTGACTAGGACAACGTAAGTTAGCACATAAGGGACGGCATTGCTTCTGGGCAACATCGCCTTATATCAACATATAATGTAGACACTAGCACCACAAGTGACCACCAATGCAACATTGGTATAAATTACCTATTACACTCTAGTGAGCTACAGAGATATGCGCTAAGCCTCCAGTAATAAGTCTTCCTTAGAATCTCATCACCACCCTTAAATGAAAAAGGTGTTTTATTCCGGTTTTGGCTCTGTTTAATTCCTACCGTTCACAAAGTAAGCTACGTGCTAAAGAAATAACATTAGAAAGACGACGGAACATCGTTGTGGCCCATACTCTCGTTTTCTTGTCGAAAGGACTCACAACGTGAGGGTCAATGGCCCCAGGTAGATGAAATTCTCTTCTGTGGGGCAAATATGCAGGGGAAAAACCAGTTGTACGTGAAACAGTAGCACGTAGCTAGCCATGGTGATCATTGGCAAATCTAATCTGAAGATCTGTGTGATTTTCCCGTGCATGTACGAATGAGACATTTAACTGTACTTATTAGGCACTCGGACTGATTTCCTTATGGCTAGTAGAATGAGAAGGACTGTTTGACTGTTTGACTCATTTTCTCTGAATAGGTGACTGGCGTAGCAAATAACCGTATGGCCACTAGTGCCTTCTTGTGAGAGTATCGCTCCCATCCATAATGGGAACTATCACAAGGATTGATGAAGTGCTTAGAAAAATCAGGTTGTCCAAAAATCGGGGCAGTAATAAGTTTTTGCTTAAGAGTGTCAAAAGCCGCTTGACAGTTCTGGGATCACTCAATTTTTTTAGTAAAGAAAACAGGGGTGAGCCAATAATGAGTATGAACAACCCAGTTATCCCGAGGAAGGATCTTACGTTTTTAAGGTATGTAGGAGGCTTCATTTTTACAATGGCATCAACTTTAGCAGAATCCAGGGAAAACCCATCTTTCGACAAAATAAAGCCCTTGTTTCCGGACGGCAGAGAAAAAACTTAGTCACATTCACAGTTAAATTTGCTAATCTACCTAGAAAGAAATTTACTTTATTTAAATGCTCTGTCAGGTCTTAGGAAAATTAATATTAAATTGTCCTGATAAATAAAAAGTCCCCCAAAATCTGATGTTCCCATCAACTCATCCATCATCTGTTGAAATACTTTTGACGAGTTACGTAAGCCGAACATAACGTAAATAAGACGGTACAAAGCACCTGGAACTTAAATGCAGCATGTTTGCCAGACTCTTCATCGAGAGGAATTTGATGGTCTGCTGAACGAAGATCAGTTATCGTAATGTACTTGGGTGTACCTAACTGACTCAGAATTAAATCAATCGATGATAAAGGGTACGCATTCATTAACGAATTTTGGTTCTAAAATCTAAAGTTGCCATTAGGTTTCATTTTCAAGAAGCATAGGGACGAGCAAGGACCATTAAACTTACACATACGATATTCAGCCAATAACAACTGAATAACTTATTCAGCTTCTTCAACTTTAATGTATTACCAGGAAATGGTTTTATATACTTAGGCCGTTTGTCTATGACATCACCATGCATTTGTGTAGTCTTACATGACCAGGGTTTGTAGCGAAAAACCTCAGCAAATTTAACCTTGTCATGATCGAGAGAAGATTTATCGAGAATAGTCTGTCATCTAATTTCTGTAAAGACATGAGAGCATACTGTAATATCAACTAAGCTCTGTATAAATTTGTGACGCAAACGAGGTAAGTCTTCATACAACCAGGTGTTATTAGACTAAGAAAGAACTAGTCTAGCATGCATGATCATGTCAGCGGCAAGAATAAACCTGCCTGGTAAATTTGCACATACTATAAAAGAATGTCCAAACGCTTTTCCAGGTAATTCGACATCAATCTTCTTTTAACATAGCATAACGTCTTTACTACTTCACCATTAGCAGTGAATAGGCTAAGTGGTAATGATTATATTTCCACCGAGTCACCCAAGGTTTAAAAAAAAACCTTCATCCACTGATGAATAATATTATCCGCTATCCCAAATTGCAGTTGACACTATATTTTTAATAGTAATAGGCACTAAAGGTTTTAAACCAGCAGAGGGATGAACAGTTAAATCATTAGATTGAGTCTTTATTTTCATTTTGATCCTAACCTGACTCACTTGCGAGGAACATTCATGTTTTCTGACTGTACAGAAGACTGCCCCACAGGATGACTGGATTGATTGTTGTAAGGTGGCATAAGTGACCAAAATCTAGTGATATGGCAATACCAGCAAGTAGGTGGAGTTATTAAAACAATTTGAGCTAACTGAATTATTACTTATTTGAACATTTTTTTTATACAGTTGGGGGATTCACCACGGACACGGGTGAAGTGACAACATTAATAATTGGGTGCTGTTTAACTGACTAATTTTGGTATTCACAAAAGGAGGATTTTGCATATGCGACATAGCTTGCCAAGATAACGTAGTATTTGTTTGCTTCTTAGCAATCAGCTCTTCCTTTGCCTCCAAAGCCGATGCCATGTATTTTTGAATCATAGAGCCCGTACCTCTAAGGTCGGGAAACGTTTTTGCGATGACAGCATTCCCTGAAGTGCCGGAGCTAAATTGGAAAACGCAATTCGAGCCAGTTATCTGCCCGAAATTGGCTCATCCAATGCATCATTCCATCATATGAGATCGTTACAAAAAGACTCAATGCTTCCCGAAAAAGATGGCCTCTCGAAAAATCTTCTGAACTAATGACTCTTGCAAGTTTACGTTCCTAAACTTGCATCTAAAGCTAAATTTCAACAGATGCCCAATCTCCATTGAGAGTTTCCAACCCCCACCATTTCCTTGCCTAGCTGACCAAGTGAATTGGGAATCCAGGACCTCAAAAAGACATTGGGGGCATTGACAAAGTTCTCATTACAATTCTACAATCTCTGATAAAACCACTTGCTGATAAGTCATTTAAATCTCCAGAAATTTTTGTAATGTCACATTCGGGACTCAACCCCTTGGCAACTCGGCAGACTGTCTGTTAATGGACTGAAGTCTCTATTGAATATTGAGCTCGTTCCTGTTGCAGAACCACCTGTGACGTCACCAATCAATAATACTCATCTCTTGATAAAGTAACTACATCGCCCTGGGCATTACCAGGACCTAAACCAGTCCCAAGAAGATTTTGACTCCATGGATCACGGATCACAACTAAAGGGTTTGCTGTAGGGCGGGCATGAAAATTGAGGGAAAGTCAAAGGAGAAACATGACTTGACACTGGTAGGAACTGATGAGCCATTTACAGTCAAGTTAGGAAAAATCAAATTTATGGATGCTAAATTAAGGGGTGATGATTTGAAGGTAAGTTAGGAAAGTTACATTTTGTGTTCTCATGTGGGGAGGGGGGCATTGATTTGAAGGTAAGTTGGGGCAGAAACTTGGCTAAACCTTGCGTTTGGGAGAAAATTATGGAAACTTACATTTTTCTTACACTTTCGCTTGGGATTTTCTTTCCATACTGTCATTTATTAAAATGGTCCCAAGAAATCACAATCGGAACTCACATTAAGGGTGGGTGGAGAGTATTTCTTGAATTTAATAAATTTAGATGAAAATTACTCTGTCCATAAATCTTGAACTAAGTTCAAAATCCGAGGAGCAATTCCTGTGGCACCACAATTAGCCGTAGTTTTTACTCAAAGTATCGTCCACCAACAAAACATCATTACCCAATTCATCACCAAAAAATAAGGAAACATTGAATCACACACCTGACCCACTATCGTGGGCCTCGCCAACTCAGAACCCTTCTTCCAGTTACAAAGGACATTCTGTCTGATCCTAGAAAATCTTGAAGTCAAATTACCTTGCCCATGGAAGGAAAGAAAATGTTCAGCAAGTTGAATTGTTTTGCTGTCATTCAAGGTTGGTGATGTCTAAATTTCAGATACTTTTTCGGTTATCAGCGTGAGCTGAGGATCCATGGAAAAAAGATTAACATAAATTAGTTCCAAATTTACAAAACACTACAGAAAAAATCCTAGATCTAAACCAGTACCAAAAAAATCTGTACCTGGATTCTATTAATAACACAGCTCAAAAAGGAAACTCAACTAAAAAAATTTTTTTAAAGAAAACTATTCAATAATCCTATTTTTTTTTACCTAGGCCTAATTCTTAATTTAACTAAACAAGTTTAAATTCACTAAACCAGACTATCAGCTAAACAAATAAATACAATACAGGATAATACAAGGGGAAATATTATTAGTAGAAAGCTATTGGGAATAAAAAAAAGCAAGGAAAATACAACTAAGGGTTTACACGGTAGCAGGCAGGGGAACTATGGCGAGATGGTTTAAGCTGTGGTGCCAACCAACGCGTAATCCTACAATAATTTAACGTAAAACTCGACTATCCGAAACCCATTTTCCCAGCTTTATCCTAACCACACAAATTGTCACGAGAAAAATAAACGTACTAATATTTTTCCAAAGAATAAGCTGTGACAAACAACTGACTAAGTAACCAGCAGTCCGAAAATTTTCAAACCAAAACTGTAAACTTTCCACCTTCTCAAACCAAAGCAATTCAACCCTTAATTTATGTCCAAATCATGGAATCTCAATAACGCATAAGATAGGCCTTAGACTCGGGGTAAAATCTTAAACAAGAAGAGAAAAAAGGCAGAAAAACCTTTAATGGGAAACAAAATTAACCAAAACAAAATAATTTTACTTCAAAACTCCTCTTCTAGATATTTTGATTATAGTTAAACCCAATCGATCCATATCTGCTTATTCGCAATGAACATTATAAAACAAAACTCCTAACTTCACCTCCTCTTTTTTAATTTGAGTAAAAAAAATCCAAAACCACAAGACCAAGCAGCCCCCCCCCCCCCCCCGAGTTCAAATCCCCCACCCCCCCCCCCCCTACAATTGTATCGACTTTCTCAGTGGTGGGTTAGACTACAGCTTACATCAGGGTTAGGGCAGGGTAATATAGTCCCCCCCAGGTTCAGTCAGCAATGGTAAGCTTTAAGTGGCACCGGGAGTATTAAATTTATGGCCTGTTTTAAACGTTGTCAAAAACACTTAACGAGATTTTATGGTGACATTGGGGAGGAATTGGCTTGTTGCACAATCTTCCATATTGAAGATATAGGGAATGCTATACAAAATTTAAAACGAGACACAGATCTGATCTGAAAGCAAATGGCAGCTAATTTCTTCATAATAGAACGGCAGGTGAAGACAGGGATGCATTGACTTAAATACAGCAGCACAATAGAGTAATCTTCTAGGATTAATAACTTGAGCAGCTTGTCCTTTCAACTGTAGAACAATGCTTTGAACAGAATTCCTAGCTTGGGGAATATAAAAATAGCACTACGTTAATAAACCAGTAACAGAATATTAAAAATTTGCGTACCTGCAACGATTAAAATTTAAGTTCCATTTACGGAGAATTTATAACTTTACACAACTCAGCTAAGCACACCATTTAAATGTAAAATTCAGTCGTTGACACTTGCTCATAGCCTATCGTAAATTGGATATCACGAACTAAAGCACATTGAAGCAAAATCAATGGTATTTCAAAGGTTTTTGCCTTATGTTTTCAGAAAGTGTCCAGGTTATTCAGGCGTGGAAGCTCCTTGTAGTGATTAGGCCATCATGTACAAATCATCAAACATACGCCAAACATCATGAAGGAATTAATGGCTAAGTCCTTTGAACTGCCTATGAGAGCTTTCCAAAATCAAAGAGCATGTGCTAGACAGACCTCAGGAAGACAAATTGTGACGTTATCAGTCCTTCGTCACAAACCAACGTCATCATAGCAATTGACCAGGTCCTGGAGATACATTTAGCATGGGGAGAAAAATGTATAAATAGGGATATGAAAAATAGCATAAATAACCTAAGAAAGAAGCACAAATATTTTAAACGTGTAAACTAAAGAATGTTTGAACAGTAAATAATAAATAAATAACATGAGTCTTAAAGAAAATAAAACTAAACTGTAACAACGGCATAATGAAATTAATAATGTAAGCAAAGCCAAGTGAGATAATTACCAAGACGAACGGAGCTTCATACAACCGAAGGGTGTTCGGAAAGTTCTGCCGATTCACAAGAACAGCCGGAAACGATACGAGAAAATGTAAAACGGACAATCATAGATGTAAGTTGAACTGTGACCACTGTACATGTGGAGGGAAAAGCAGGTTGGAACCACACGTTATTTGTGGATTCTGTTATTGTGTCATGGCTTAACTTGGACAGTGCAGGTACATTTCTGTTCCGTACTGTTCAGTTTACTGTTCTCCACGTTATCATAAATGTACGTTGGACTATGACCACTGTACATATGGAGAGAGATGCAGGTTTGATTGATATAGCGCCTTATTTTAAAAATTCTGTTCTTGTGTCATGGCTTAACTTGGACAGGACAGGTACAATTCCGTTTCGTACTGTTCAGTTTACTGTTCTCCATGTTATCATAGATGTACATTGGACTGTGACCACTGCACATGTGGAGGGAGAAGCAGGTTTGGTACAGCGCTTTATTTGTAAAGATTCTGTTCTTGTGTCAAGGCTTATCTTGGACAGTGCAGGTACATTTCTGTTCCGTACTGTTCAGTTTACTGTGCTCCACGTTATCAAAGATGAATGTTGAACTATGACCACTGCACATGTGGAGAGAGAAGCAGTTTTGATTGGTACTGCGCTTTATTTGTAAAGATTCTGTTCTTGTGTCAAGGCTTATCTTGGACATTTCTCTTCCATACCGTTCAGTTTACTGTTCTCCACGTTACCATAGCCGTAGCCGGGGGGGGGGGGATATAAATATGTTGTGCTACTATTGCATGAGGTCTACCATCACATTACCACTGTAACATTCTGGTCCACCATCAAATAAATTTAGAAAAATTTCTAGGTTAGGTTATGTTATGACATGGAGTAGACTGTAACGTGACTGTAGACTGTATACTACAGTGGCAGCAAATTTTCTTTAATCCCATAATATCTTAAAAATTCTTGATAAAACAAAAGTTGAGGCTGGAGGCTAAATTTTGGTGTCTACGGGTCTGTGTGATCCAATTGTAACGATCGTGCAGTTTTGGTTTTATAATGCTAGTGTGGACAATATCGTGACCCGATATAACAATGATTAAACAATGCTTTAACAATTATAGAACTTTTCGGGATTACAGATTACAGATTACAGATTAGATTTATTGAGAGTCTACAGGACCTGTGCAGTCATACACTCTACTATAATTTAATTCTAAACTTATACCTAATCCAGATAACCATAGCAATATCCTGTGCACACTCATCTTTACTACCTTCGAATTACATTTTCAAAAACTAATTAAAACGCCCGGTCATCTTACAGAACCGAAGAACCTGCCTTAGAGCTGAGGTACCAGAAATGTGCGGGGGTACACCAAGAACCTCTTTCAGATCCACGTCCCAGTTCTGCATGGAGGGCCCACGATAAGCCGCCCAACTGTGACACACAAACAAAAAGTGAGACACGGTTTCAGTATCAGTGCCGCAGGCACAGGTTGGTGTGGTGGCCCACCCCAACCTGAACGCATGCGCCCGCAACATGATGTGTCCAGTCCGTAATCTTGACAGCACCGTGGCATCCCTTCTCGCGAGGCAATCCAGAGTACGGGGCACAGAAACTGTGGGATGGATGTCATACAATGTCTCACCCACTATGCTGGAATCCCAGTCCTCTTGCCACTCCTGTAAGGCCAGGCTCCTCAGAACTAGAGAGAGATCCTTAGGGGTAACTGGGAATGTAACAGGACTACTCCGTCTCTCATACCCACGTCTAGCGAGCTCATCAGCCAATTCATTCCCGAAACACCCAGTGTGACCAGGAGTCCAGTGGATGGACACACAGATTCCACAGTGGAGCGCACTCACCAACTTTTTCCCGATTTCAACCACCAAAGGGTGACTCAGATCCAATGCCCGAAACGCCGATTCCAGAAACTTTATACCTGCTGCCGAGTCAGAAACCACTCTGAAACAGCGCAACTGCAGATCAAGACCAATGTCCAGTGCAATTGAAATGGCCACTAGCTCCCCCAGAAATGCCGATGGAAGACATGGGAGAAAGAAATCAAACTCTTGGCGGAGGCCAGACACGTACACTCCTGCTCCTCCTTCCCAGACTTCCCTGTGAAACGACGCATCACTGTAGATCTCTACGCAATCCGCAATCGGCACCGCCTGACAGTCACTGACCAGGAGCGGCAGGACATCACTACACCAAGACCATGGGTGCACTCCCATGACAAGGTGAGGAGCCGGGAAATTTCCTAGGCCCTGTTGCTTGAGTAGACTCGCACCCAACCAGAGAGAACCAAGCTTCTTTCTGGCCCAGGGACCTAGAGAGGAGTACCGTACTAGGAGTCTGGCGATCGGGTCGCAACCACCCCTACCTATCGCCCTGAGACAAAGCGCGGCTAGGGACTATTCAGCCTTGATCCGAATCGGGACCTCCCCAGCTTCTATATGCAAAGCGTGAACAGGAGTCGAGGGGAGGCACCCTGTAACAGTACGCAGGCAGCCGTTCAAGGCGACCTGCACTTTCCTAATAGCCTCCCTCGACCCAAGCAAAAAGGGTAGGTGAAAAATGGCACACGATCGAATATACGTTCTGTATATAGCTAAGATGACCGACCTCTTAACAACTGCCTGGTTGGAGGCCAAGGACTTGAGGATTCCATGCCTCTCACCAATAGATTTCTGCACACAGGCTACGTCGGTAACCCACGTCAGCTGTGGATCCAACTTATAGCCCAGATACCGGACGCAGGCAGCCGCATTCACAATTGTGCCGCTGACACACAGAGAACCCAGAATTGCAGGTCCCTTAGAGAATATCATTAGTTCAGTCTTTGGAATAGAGAGGGAAAGCCCCCTTACTGCCAACAAGTCGATACTCCTGGCAACAACCACTTCCAGTGAGACCAGTAGCTCACTGACGTTGCGTCCTACCAGCCACACTGCGACATCGTCTGCATACGCCACAATGTTGCAGTGTTCCCTTAATACCGCATTAATCGCTACCGCAAAGAGAGTCGGACTCAAGCAACTCCCCTGCGGCAGCCCCCTACTGGTTGTTTTCACTTTCGACCAAAAACCATCAACTCTCGTTGCGAACATACGATCTCCTAGCAGCGCGAGAATTGCCTCACCTAACTTCTCACTAACTCCCATGCTCTGCAGAGCCGGCCTGACCCAGGCTACATCCACCACATCATAAGCCGCTTTTATGTCCAGGAAGACGGCAACAGCAATTTTGTTGCCCAACCAAGCTTCCCTTATCCCTGATTCCAAATACATCATCGCATCCTGGGCACCTCTCTGTTTTCTGAAACCGAATTGCGCATTAAAAAATTCTCCTGAGCTTTCCAGGATCTTATTCAGTCTATTCACTAACAGCCTCTCGTACAGTTTCCTGGCACACGACAGAAGGGCAATGGGCCTATAACTCTTTACAGACGCTCTGTTTTTCCCTCTACCCAGAACTGGGGTCAAAATTGAAAATAACCAGGTTTTAGGAATTGGCCCTCCATTAAAACAATCCTGAAAGACCTCTAGGAGCCCCTCGAGGCCTTTTCTGCTTAGGCTCTTAAGCTGGCCATAGCTAATTTTATCAATTCCTGGAGCACCATCAGTGCGGCAAGCTGAAAGTGCTGCCTCCAGCTCCAGGATAGTCAAGGGGGCATCAGCCTCTGGCAAGCCTGACCACTGCTGGATAACAGGAGCAGGACCCTTTGGAGAGCAGTACACCTGAGAAAAATTCTCATTAAATGCTTCTGCCATTGAGCAACCTCTATGAACCTCCCCATCCTGCCCGAGTACCCAGGCCACCAAGGAACGTTGATCCTGTGGCCGGACCAATTTCCAAACACACGATGGGGAAATTCCTGCAGAAACCTTTTCACACAACCGTTGGCCGAAAGAAGCCTTTTCTTTCCTCAAAATGAGTCGCGTCTCAGTGGCAGTGCCCACGAATGACAACCACCTTTCCAAGAACTGAAAACGACGGAACCTTTGCCACGACCGCCTACGGTCACACATGGCCGTTCTGCAAGTGGCAGTCCACCAAATGGGGACGCGTTTTCCCCCTCCACGTCTACTGACAACATTGGATCTCTTCTTGGTGATCCACCGGGCTGACCAAGTACCAAAAGCACCCGCTGGGATAATAGGTCTAGCTGTCCTCCGCTGACACATAGCGCCGAAGCTTACACGGCCAGGACACTGGAAAAGAGCTATGGGGAAGTGGTCACTACCACGTAAGTCCTGCGAAACCTGAAAGGAGAAAGAATGGGACATCCCAGGAGAACACAGGAAGGCGTCCAACACCGATTCTTGAATCACCCTCCCATACCTCCTCACAAAGGTTGTGGTACCATCCTGAACCATTACCAAATCCTGCTGCTCTAAGGAGTCTGCCAAGATTCTTCCAGTAGTGTTACAAACCCGGCTACCCCAGAGCCAATGGTGGGCATTGAAATCTCCCCCCAAAA
>JAHWFP010251077.1:0-22414 GCA_023313725.1 Lithobius niger
AAATTCCATTTTAAATCCCATGTAGCTAAGCTTAGCTAATCACCCGCTAGGAGTGCTTCCATCGCATCGCATATATGCAAGCATAGCCGCCTTATTCCTCAAATCGTCTCGAGCCTTAAGTCTCACTCTGGAAACCGTCGGGTTCTTTTAGCAGGAAGGATGGGTGGGTTCTACCGAAAGTTAGTATTTTAGGATACTAAAAATTAATTTTAAGCTTTGTTAATATTTCGTCTCTTACTATCTCCAAAATACTGATCTTCAGTATGTGCTGACTTTGTCCCATTGGCTGAGGATCAGCAAGAACCTGGATAAGCTAACTGCACAAACTGCACACGTTTCACTTCAAGTTCCGAACATTTTTTTGTAGAACTTCCAAGAAGTTATTGCTATTAAAGAATTTATTCATTTCACTGAATGCATCGTTCTTGCTTTGCAATTTGTTTTGGACTACAGGCATACTCCACTGCCATCCATCATGTGTGCATGTCTGACGACAATTTTTGTGAAAGTTCAAGAATGTTACTCATTCCATTGAATGCAGCCTTCTTGTGTAGCAGTGGGATTGGACCCCAGTCCTACTCTACTGCTTTCTCATGTGACTATTTCATTTGTTCGTTCACCCTTCGAAACACTGACGTCTATGGCATTGTGTGAACCGAAGGTGATTTTAGTGTTTTCTGTAGCGTGCTGTTGCTCTGATGTCACACAGTGTTCCACTTTTATTTCCATTAGAAGTCAGTGCACCTATGATCTCTTGGTATCTGTTAGGTGGTTACCTTAATAGATGCATCTCTAGTCTGAAGAATTTGAGAAATTACACCTAATGGCAACCAACTGCCGCTTGCCCATGAAGGCGCAAGCCCTCTGGTCATGAACCTGCACTCCTGTTGGCTTTTTTTACTTAAGTATAATAAGTGTCCTGGAGCGGATTTAACATTCCATTGCTACATTCGTCGGCGAAACAGTGAAACTCCTCTTCGTTTTCTGCTTTTATCTCCCTTTTCATAAATTTGTTGTGTTTGTATATATTTATCTCGACGTATTTTTTGTTTATTTCGATGTTGTTTTATTTTTGGTGCTTAACCTTTGCTTTTGTTCGCAAAAGTGCCAGTTTAATTATTTTCCTTTGTCTGCTGCTCTCAAACCACACGCGAGCATCAGCTCTTGTGAAATGAGTGTTTGCTTTTGTGCTTAATTTTGTGTCGTATGAGTAAACTTACTTACTTATTTACATAATTTCCTTCATTACTCGTTTCGCATTTTGTAGGTGTGTTTTATCGAATCACGACAGAAAGCTCTGACTGAGCACTGAACCTTTTGAACCCCTTTGGGTGTTCACATGGTACTAGAGCCATGTTCGATTTCAGTCGTGAGACACGTAAGTACTGCGTTATGGTGGTGTTGGGGCACAGTAATCCGGCACACGTATGCGCGATTGCGCATCATGGGCTTGGCGTTCCAGTTTCCGTTTGAGGCCTTCAGGTCAGGGTGCAACTGGGCAGGCGGCTCCGAGTGCTTGGTGCAGAGTGTGAAGATCCTGGACCTTGATTTACAGGCACCGCCCTTGGTGTTATGTCGAGTTTCCATTACACAACACGCATGCGCAGTTTAAAAAGAGGCCATGCAGATCGAGATGGTAGTTAGCATGTGGTAGTACGAAGAAGTACGTGGAAACGGTTGATTGTAGTCCAGAACCTTTTATTGCTTCTTTGGAGACTTGGGCCAATCGTCTAACGTCGCTCTCTCCCTACCTCTTTCCTTCCTTCCACAATAAACTCGTAATCGAATTAGTCCAAGCCTAAGTCTTACAGCAATCTTCTTTGAAAATCGTTCACTGTCGGACAATGCTGCATTCGTTGGCTTAGACTCTGCCCCAATGTAGCTGCCTAGACAGTAAACAAGTAACCGTAAGGCACAGCCCACAGGGTTAGGACAAACGGTTTTAAACTGTTAGCCCTATAAATGACGAAAAACGGACGACATGTTGTTTTTCGTTCAAATGGCTGAGTTGGGAAGAGAAGAAAAATAGCGTAGAAAGACGGGAAGATGGAAGGAGAGAAGGGGAAGAGGGTTTGTTATAACGAGTGTACATTAGTTGTTATAGGGAGAAGTAACAATACAGCACACTGCAATTAGTAAACCGGCATTTACAACAATAATATGGTGCACGATATAGCGCCTTTAGTTAAGTATGTTGGATAGAACAATAGCTAGCTCATCTACAATGAACGTGTTTCATGCTTCGGCTGATGGCTTTAAAGTAGAGGCGGCATTGTTACCGGCTACCAACAATTGATGACAAATTTTAAACGGTAACACAGGGTTTGCACAAAATAGTTAAGTAATTTAAATGTAATTTACTAGAAAAATGCGGTTCCTCCAAAGAGGGCAAAAGGGAGTTCATAGGCAGGGAAATAACTGCAAAAGGAAAATATACAATTATTATTTCCCATACTAGAGCCATGATGGCTTCAGTCGTGAGACACGTAAATGTTTAGTTTTCCGCACCGAAGAATCTTCGTGGGAGAAACATCAATGTCCCTATAGTCTAAGATAAGTGAAAATGGGTGTCTTCTGTAAGTGTAATGGGTGTCACCAGGAAGGCGATCTCTTGTGACACTGTTGGATTCGTAAGGGTGCACAAGGTATGTCGAAAGACCTCCGAGAGCTAAAGGGGATCTTTGAGAGTTAGATGAGATTTCTTTTTATCATATTCTCCAAGTGTTGGCCGATCTTTTTAAGAGCAAGAACAGTCCTGAGACTATGGTGCTCATGATGCCAACTTTGCCGAAGCAAAATGCATGAGCAAAATGTATGGAGTTCGTGGCAGGAGCCTTTTGAAAGGTCAAGCAACTAGAGGCCCAAACTGACCCAGGACATAGGTTAGAACCAAACCCCTGTTCATCGTTCCATTCGCGTCACTTTTCTTGCAAACTTTCATTGAACATGATGAAAGATGTTCGCCGACAAAGAAAACACACCTGGGTATCGGAGATGAAGACCAACTTACAGAAGCTTCCATCCATGAAGTTGAGGAAAAACGGTTTCGAGTGGATGGTCATTCTTCGGAGTTTATGAGAAAACTTAAGTTGACCCGAGTTGAAGGTTGGTATACTGACACCTCGTTGCCTTCAAGATGTTCCCTTCAAATAGAACTTTACGTTATGCTGTGAAATTCTAACGTCCCTCTAATCTTGCTAAGCGCCGGTACACACGTGCGGTCGCCGCTGCGGTACCGCACTTGCGGTTTGGTTTACGTGCCATCTGTTGGATACTGCACACGCACCTGCGTCGACGTTGCGTTACCGCCCGCCGCTCGTCCGCCGCTTGTGCGGTCGTTTTGCACCGAATTCCCCCCATCAGCGCAGCGGTACCGCAGCGTTAAAAAAACGCAATTGCGTCTCTGAGTACCTTGTCTGACTTGAGCGGTGCACACGACCGCCGTTTACCGCAAAAGCGTTACCGAAAATGGCGTCCAATTTCGAAGAAATAGACATGGATTGTTTGTTGGGGGAGTAAAGAACTATCCTGAAATATGAAATGTTGCTGCAGAAATGATTGAAGATTCATTGGGAAGTAATTAAAGAACTTATCCTATTTTTTTTAGTTAATCTGCAAAGTATGTATAACATTTTCCCTGGTACGTCTTAAATTAGTACATCAATGTACCAAAGTTCGTCGCATTGGTTTTAAAATATATTTTTTGTTCACGAGGTAGGCGAAAAAAGCCACATCGTCTCATTGGTTTCAAACTAAAATTTTTTGTACACGAGGTTAGGGAACCGAACGCGCACATACGTCACGGAAGCGGCACCGCAGCGTCAACGCGCGTTAATAAAACGCGCTAAGAGGATCCGGAGGTTTTCCTTGAATAAACTGTAGGCGTGATGTGCGAGCTTTTTTAAGTTATCGACAGTGCCTTACACTGGCACGAAAATGACTAAGGCAGTTGATTCATGAAGTCGCCTCGTTTGTGATGACGGCAAAATTGTTTCCTCCGGTTACACCTTCATGTTTTTCTAGTCCTCTATTCCTTGTCCTCCTCTTAAAAGTCTAGGAGTTACCATTTACAGAATTGATCCCAGCTCGGGTCGCATAGGGAAATTGGATACAGTTTTATAGTCGCAAATTTCCATTTCCCTATTTGGGCAGTGAAAATCATGTGATCGAAAGTTCAAATTACGGTGAGCACGGAAGAGGTGTGTAGCCATCCTTCAAGTTTTCACATTCTGTACTTTTCCCAGTTATTTTTGGCCTGTTTACCAACGAAGTCTTCATGTTGCTGGTGTTGTCGTTTTCGTAAATGTAAAACAAAATGCCGGAATTCCATGCCTGACACCAAACGGTTTGCATTCGTATTGCTGGCAAGCCTTTCAGTTTGACTCGTTTAAGGCTTTTGCCCATGAGCTGAAAGCTTCTCAATCGCACCACAGATGGTAGTGCCCTTCGGCAGAACCCAAGTGCAGTGGTAAGGTAGTAGCAAGCGGGAGGCAGCGAAGCACCTTTCCATAAAGTGCGTTTCTTTCGGACTCATGATCTGGGCGAACGTCAAGTACATGTCTCTGTCGAAGTGTGTTGTGGTGATAGTAAAATACTAGCCATTCATTCACTATTCATCTATTCATTCACTTCAACTTCGGAGCCTCACCATAACATATTTTCGAAATTTGAAAATCTCTTATTGTCATTGCTCAAATGAGTCTCCACCACGAAATTCCGCAAGTGAAAACCCATATCACCCATTCATGCGAGTCGGATGCGACAACTATTCTGGTGTCGATGTGACGTATGATGTTTCGTTGAAATGTTTTTCAATCATCGGTATTTTCAGTTAAAATGTGCTGATTAAATGTAAAGATGTTGTTTGGCCTTTCATTAAAATCATTCAGTAAGGACGTCAGACTTGAGATACATGCTCAATTATGGTTATTTCCCCGTTTTAGAGTGTGTATTTCCCCTTGTCCATTTGACGAAAACGTGCCCCCAGTAGAATGAGAAGTGCTTTGCGAAAGACACACAGGGATCGTAAGAGCCAGAATCGTTGTGTTCGTAACACTTTCTTGTTATCCATAGATCTTATCCTTCCTACCATCATCCTTGTTGAGTCGTAAAAAATGGGAGACCTAATGTAAGTTTCCCTTCCGAAATCATTCGAGGTCGTTGACTGTCCCGTCTCGCATGCCGCAGTCACATTGGCCACGGACTGACTTCCGTTTCATACCATCATCATTATTTCCAAAACTTTTCTGCAGTTCATTTACCTGAGGAGCTGCTGCAGCCCACTCCATTGGATCCCTTCTGGTTTAAAATCTGGGTGTTGTTTATGTTTTAATCAAAGAATGAAAATATGTAACAGAAATACCGTACCCTAATTTAGAGTTGTTACATTAACCATACTAAAAATGTAACCTACCAACATAAAACTACAATGATATAAAAAAAAAAAGCAGGTGTGTCCGATGTTACAACTATTTAATTTCATTCCAAACACAAAGGCATAACACTAAGAATCAGGGCTGCACCAATACCACATTTTGCAGATCCACACCGACGCACCACCAATACTGGTAGAATACCGGGGAGTCTGATACCAATACTGAATATTATTTTTTGACAATAAATGACAGCAACGCTTTGGCTTCAACGGCTTGATTTAGGGCTGAAAGGACAAAAATTATGAAAAATGTACTGTAAGCAACTTTAAAACTACTTGCGCTATGGTTAACACCATTTGCAGCACTGGAGAAAATGGTTAACTGTGTAAATGATCGGCAAAAATTTGGGTAATTGATACCGATCCATTCTGAAATCCATATCGGCAGTGGTATAGCCATTCTAAGAATACTTTGACCTTACTTTAAGCTTACTTGGTAGAGGCTCCTTCACATTATCTGAAGTTTCACCCTTTCCAAGTAATTGAGTATGCAAATCAGTCAGCTTCGTATCATCATTATCACGAACTGTGACTGTCAGTCTCTTCTGCCTTTGATCTTTATTGCAGTTTAGTTGTAATAACTCAAGAATTGTGCCCACACTCACCAATATCGCAAAAAGGATAAAAATACATCTGAAAGATAAATTTCATAAATTTTGGTGATTAAAGCATCATACCGCCTGCCTTATAACCTTCCGCCTGCCTCACAACACCCACGCGACGATCACGCTAAGGTCAACTGAGACTGTAGCTTCGTTCCTCGCAGTGAAAAACATAGCTACTGTCTCAATTGGCATTGCGCCTAATAGTTCAGCCACCGTGAATCTATTGATCGTGTCGTCAAAAACCGAAATGATTCTTGTATTTTAAAATCACAATTTATAATTTTCTAGACTAGTGTCTCATAATTTTGCTTGGGCGATCTATTGGATTAATTAATTTTAATTTTTACCGCATTAGTCTATTAGATTGTAGATCTCATGGTAATTATTAGAAAGAGATGAAACGTCATGATTATTGTACGCGCGCATTGCATCATTTAGTGATGTGTCGTTCCTAAATATAGGTAACAATATTCAACAGAAAATCTAGACGCCACATTTTAAAACGGTTTTTTTTTTAGCAAGGGAAAGACTAACAGTAAGTAAATAGACCTTTGGGAGACACTTGATGTGGAGGATCGAGAAAAATGGCGCTGGGAGGTATATCCCTTTAAATAGCTTACTGGACAGTGGCTGCGAAATCAAGGATTTGTGTGAATGCAAAGAGGCAACTTTAGGAATTTGGCCAAGAAGCAACTTTTGAAATTTTTATAGGAGAAATGAATACAAACAAAACGTTTTCACTGAAAAAAACAAAACACTCAACCAAGATTGCACAATAACCTGCAAATTCCTAAACGACTTTCTTATTTTAGTTAGTTGCAACAGCACTGAGATGACATAGCACCCCAACACTTGCCATTTCCCGTTTCCATCCCAATCTGACTCCAGCAAAGTTATCTTTTTTCCGAAATCGTTGCAAGACAAAGCCTATTATAAATTCCAGGACGGAAAAAGTCAAATGAGCTTGGTCAGGTGCAAAACTATGTCCGTTGCATTTTGGAGTCAAATTTTTAGACTATCGAGCAGGAAACTGGAACCGTTGACCTTTGAAACCAATGAATGAAGTCGTACCAATCAGCAACAAGGCAGCATACACCAACACATGCACATATAAGCAACTATTTTTCGACCACTAGTGGAAATACATTTATTGACATGCCTTCCAACAAGTGAACGAAAGGAACCCACAAAAAAAAAAAAGCATGAAATTTTTAGGTAATTACAGGAAGGAAAACCAAACGTTCTCGGTTAATGCTTAATAAATACAGATGGAACCTATTCCCGTTGCCCTTTGAATATGAATGTCAGACTATCTGAGCTGGGAATTTAAGGTCGTCCATTAATTATTTAGGACCGTGTCAGAATGTCTGATTGGTAGGACTTTTGGTCTTGGCTTCAATGATCGATGGCTGAATTTCCCATCAAGAACTATGACTTTTATTTGACATTGCATAGGAGACGATATCATATTAGATCTTTAACATGAGCACATATGGGATTTCCACAGCTATCGTACTGACTCATTTGGGGTTAACAAAAAGAAAATTTATTAATGAAGAACAAGCAACAAAAACGCATTAAACAACATTTTCGAAAAGTTTTGCCTCCTGATATGTCTGTAGTTAAAACGAAACAAGAGAAAATCGTCTACAAATGGGTAGAAGCAAGAATTTATAGGGTTGGGGAGGAGAATTTGTGACTGAGACCCATACTGAAACGCCTTAGATTCATTCGTATTGGTTCCGCCTAAGTTTACAGAGGGCGCCATGTGTTTTATGTGGGAATTTCTACTTAGTTTTCAGCCTCAAATTAAACTAAACGAAACTAGCTTAATAAATAAAGAAGAAATCACAAAGTAACGGGTAAACGAAGCAAGCAGTCTGCATTAAAGACTGGCCTTGTGAGGATACACAATACACTAATCTGAGAAAGAAATAAAAGATAACTGCCCCGACTGGTACTCAAACCCAGGACTACCTGTTTACTAGCTTGTAGCCAGTATTCGCCCCGGTAGCGCAGTGGTTAGAGCGCCCGGCTAGTAAACGGGAAGTCCGGGGTTCGAGTCCCAGTCGGGGCAGTTGTCTTTTCTTTCTTTCTCAGATTAGTGTATCGTGTATCCTCACAAGGCCAGTCTTTAATGCAGACTGCTTGCTTCAGTTACCCGTTACCTTGTGATTTCATCTTTATGTACTACTTGCATTATTTCTAGTGTGGCGGCCAAGAAGCAAAGTTGCTTTCCCTCCCTAAAGGTCACCACTGAGAAGGATTGAACAGCTACTAAGCTCGGCTGGAGCCTGTAGCCAGTATCCACAGTGGTTAGAGCGCCTGGCTAGTAAACGGGAAGTCCTGGGTTCGAGTCCCAGCCGGGCGGGCCAGTTTTTAATGCAGAGTGCTTGCTTCGAAATTAGCTTGTATTTAATTATTATTTAGTTTAGCTTAGTTGTAATTTAGTTTATTTTAAATTTGGGCTGAAAAATAAGCA
Source organism: Lithobius niger (assembly GCA_023313725.1). Taxonomy (NCBI): domain Eukaryota; kingdom Metazoa; phylum Arthropoda; class Chilopoda; order Lithobiomorpha; family Lithobiidae; genus Lithobius; species Lithobius niger. Next base: position 8,522 of record JAHWFP010251077.1, read on the forward strand.
AAAATTACCAGATGGAACGCGTGGCGCCCTCTGAAAACTCGGACAGAACTAATACGAATGAACCTAACGTGTTTCAGTAGGGACTTTTTGGAGTTAAAAATTCTCCTCCTCAACCCTATAAATTCTTGGTAAAAGATATCAAGTTCACGCAGGGTTTTTACTTGATCAGATCATTACGAAACTCAAAGTAGGTCTAAATACTACTTACACCATTGCAATAGCAGACTTATCCCAATGAGTCACCGTTTGCACGTAGCAGGAATGGACGACAATTGCGACTTCAATTCCAACATCCTGAAACACTGTGGCAACACATGGGGTAAACTAATTTGCATGGCGTGTATTCAACAAAATTACATACAAAATATTATAAAGCAGCAATAGCAACACAAAACGTGATATCAAACGCCAATCTCTTTCGCCAAGCTAATCCCACCGACTTACACTTCAAACGTTAAATGAAATAACTGAAAATTGCGCAGTAAGCAACTTTCACGTATTTCATTTAACCTTCGAACTCTTACTCGGCGGGATTAGCTTTGCGAAACAGCTTGGCGTTTGATATCACGACTTCACACGGACGAAAAGCTTGGCGGGAATCCTTAACAATTTTTGTTTTGGGGTATAAATGATTTTACAGTTAAACCCCACTATAACGATACCGCTTACTACAATAAAGTTGTAATAACGATGCTATTTTTGAGGTTCTTTAGGCAACAATGCATGCAAAAGTGACTGATTATAACAATAAACCTTATCTATAACATCCTATTTCTAAATGCCCTACAATTTTCATCTGCCGTCATTTGCAAACTCAAAGCTGGCAACCTTATTAAATGGTTGTTACTTCAACGAAAAAACTGCCTGAAAGACTACAAAAAAAAAAAGTCAACCAGTTAAAGGATAAAGCACAAGTTGCTCTAGCAATACAGAAGAGTATGAATACTCTGAAGAAAAAGCATTAGCATTATTAGGTCCAACTCCTCAATACTCGTGTAAGGAAATTAAAACGTGGAAATGTAGCAACCACATGTGTGTTTCCGATACACAGCAGATAAACAACATTTTGTCCGAAATTATGGAAAGACTGGCACAATGTTCCATTTATGGTTAGAAGTAGGGCGGTATCTGATCGCCTTCGAACCTGTAACTTTCGTTCTTGATTAATGAAAACATTCTTGGCAAATCCCTTCGCAGTAGTTCGTCTTGCGACGGTCCAAGAATTTCACCTCTAGCGTCGCAATACGAATGCCCCCGTCTGTTCTCCTGAGGTTGGAGTTGGAGTTATAAAGAATGTTGAAATTTGTAGCAAGGAGCAACAATTTGCACGAAAATTTAAATATGGCCACTCAATTGATTGTTACACCCTAATGAACACCCTAGGTCAAAGTAACTATTTTTAAGAAGTATTGCACCACATTATCCACAACTGCAGAATATTTCGCTATTGTTGTAGAAGGCGAAAAACTGCTATGGCACAATTTGAGAAACTGATACAGCATTACATCAAGCTGACGTTAGCTACCTCAGTGATCAAGCTAAGAAATTGCAAGTAAAAGCAAATTTGTACCAAATATGAATTGAGTAACTAAAACATCAGAGAAGATCAAAGCACGGCACAATTTGAAAAAGCTTTCAACAAATGAACGAAGAGAACTCTGGAAACAGCGACTCATGACTGCCTGTGTTGTGAAAAATTGTGTTATTGCCCCGTGAAGTAACTGATCACCGATGCCTACGTAAACAGATAAATGGAAAAATCTGGGAAATTTTGCAAACCGTGTAGCAACTAACACAAAGGAGAAGAGCAATTTTGAACGTCATTACTGCATAACCAAACTTCGGAAAAATGTAATGCCTTCAACATGTTTGCATAACAATCGTCCAGTGGAAACACGACCCACAATAATAAATGGAAAAAAATGGAAAGGGGAAATGGGAAAGGGAAAATGTCATAGGACGGCGTTTTCGGGGGGTGGGGGAGAGGGTGCCAGGGCAAGTGTGTGTGGCGGGCAATGTGCGGTATCGAAGTGAATTGTTTCAAAGGATTAACTAAACATGGGATTACATGCTTATTGAATGCTGGATTTCTCAGTGATAGGGTTTTTTTTTAACCTTCAGTCAAACACACGCCAGCGACTTTTTCGGGGCTGCACCAAAGGGAGAATGTCACGGGGCGACGTTTTCGGGGAGGGGGAGGCGGGCAAGTGTGTATGGGGGGACATGTATGCGAATCCGGGAGGGGACAGGAGTGTGGGGATGGGGGTTAAAGTAATTGTGGGGGAGAGGCCATATGTGGGAGCCATTCACATGTTCGGTCTTCGGTTTGATAAATTTAAAACCAAAGAACAAACACAAACCAAAGACCAAACACCTGTGATGCCAAAGGGAGGCGGAGAGATATTCAGAACGCACACTATGGGGGTGCAACGGGGTGCGGCAGGAGAAGGGGGAGCAGGGATGTGCGGGTGGTGGGTAGTGGGGGGGGGGGGACGCAGCATCGCACGGGTACAACTAGTTATAACAATAAACCTTATCTATAACATCCTATTTCTAAAGGCCCTTGGACTATCGTGATAAAGACGTTCCACTTTAGTTGAATGTGTTCATCGTTTGACTACCAAATTATCACAGTTTCGGGGGCTTTCGTACTATTCCTTTATCTTTGAAAGGTGGTCTTAACGTGACAACATTTTCACCAAATTCACCAAGGAAGGGTCAGGGTGGATACGAGTGTATTCATTACCCCTACAGAATCTGTGATATGTTTCACCAGAAATTGGCCAAGAGGAACACAAAGCATGTAATTAATGGCTTGCCCATTTTGTAATCAGCGTAAGGAACAAACTTCCAACTGCAGCAGTTAAAGCCCATATTGTGAACATATTTACAGTTGATGTAAACAAGTTCACAACAGCCGTAAACGTCGGTTCAGTGCTGGCCGAACACAAACTTCCGAATTTTTTTCCGTTACAGCTACAAGGTTCTGGCTCTTCGGTTTTTTTATGTACAATAATAAGGCTTTATTTACAATTTACAAAGTACATAACACGAAATTCAATAGGTTTGTATGTGCAAGCACAGCATTACAAGTACACAGAATACAAATTCTTACAATTTGATTAAATACATTTCTCAACAAATAATGGTCTATTAAAAATATATAATTTTTAATTAAAATTTAATAATTTAAAATGATAATTTAATAAAAAAAAATTATTTTTTAGGCTAAAATGGAGACAATGTGTTGCCAAAATCATTAAAATCATTGGATTTTACCTGAGGCATTTAATTTCATTATAATACCCGTCAATCTTTTCACCACAACGCGCCAGAACTGGGCAGGGCTAAAGTTTTTTTTCTAACGGGTAACTAATATTTATCTGCCTAACACCCCATCAAATTAAAAATTAAAAACATTAAAATGCATGGAGCTCCTGGCTGATTTTGGTTTCTATTGCCTATCCGAAAATGTCCATTACCTAATTTTACAGCATTCTTTCTCAATGCATATCTCCCCTAGAGAAGTAGAAGTTATAGTCCTATGCCTGCCAGCTCTGTAGTCTCCGTGTGCGTGCATGACGCACTCCTATAAAAGTGCTGGAGGAGGACCTGGCTTCATCTTTCAGACTCTCAATTGCTACGTTGGTAATTCAAGATAGGAGGCAGGGTTGGTTACAGGTAATTTGTATTTTCGGTTAGGCAATGGAAACAAAAATCAGCCAGATGCCCCCGGCATTTTAATGTTTTTTATATGCCGGCGAAAATGTAAATTACCTGCAATTTTATAGCATTGCAGTAGACCTCGTCAACAAGGCGGTGGGGCCACCTTAACGAGTACCCCAGAGCTACGAGCTGGCATCCTCAGAGTCGAAGGACTCCATGAACCTGAAGCGGAGGAGGACCAACGAAGGAAAGTAGTCTCAGATGAACAGAGAATACGATAGATGTATCAGTTGGTAGTATTACTTTGGCGAAGTCGTTGCTTGACCGACATGGTGGTTTCCCTATGACGAAGGTTTTGCTGTCATTCATACATTTTCATTATTATAAGTGCTATGCAGTATTAATATACGTTGTTATGTTTTTATTTATTTATTTTTTTAAGAAAGAGAAAAAGGGTGAAGCAGAAGAGTGGAACGGCCACAGGTTCATAAGGGCGAAGGTACAATTAAAACAGCCTGGGCCGCAACAAAACAAGCCGAATTACCTCCTTTATTCAAGGTGAAAAGATGGACGTCGGGGGTCTTCAGGGCGATGAATCAGCTTGGCGGCAGACCAGCAGGTGGACTTGTTTCAGGTTACTGAGACGATGGTAGGTTTGCAACAGATTGGTCTGGTGCAAGGAGGGAAGTCTCAGGACATCGTAAAGTGGTGGTTCCAGGATAGAGGACGCTGAACATCGTAGAGGACGAAGCACAGTTGTTGTGGAGGTCCTAAAGAGAGTGTCGAACGCATGAAGATAAGGAGACACCAGAAGGCAGTGCGAAGGAAGGTTTGAAAAACCACATGCTAACAGCGATGGAGTCATCACGACAGGGTTGCAGCTTGGTAAAGACTGTTGCTGTCTTTCGGAGTCTACTAAATAAAAACGCACGAAGGGAGTGTCAGAACGGCCTGGGAGGCCGTGAAGGAATAGAGGAACCGCAGCCACGAATGAGAGTGAGAGTTAGGGAATCAAACAGTCTTCAGAGGCCTAAAAAGATGTGTGGGAAAAACAATGAGATAAAGGTGGCGGCTTCTAGTTAGCAGTGTAGGAGAAGGTACAAGTATGGAGAAGGAGACGTCGTCCCTGATCGTCTGTTTTGTTGCGTGTTTTTTTTTTTTTTTGTGTGTGGTCCAGAAGAGATGGCAGAAGAAACGTGGCTCCGGTTCCTCAGTTCAGTCGGAAAGGAAACTGAAAGGCAGAATGGCACTTTACGGGTGGATGCAAAATCCTATAGCAACTTCTTTGGCATGAGCGCGGCTAGGTGCACAGGGCAACTGCTTTGTGGCGTGGCTAGAATACTGCATGCCTGGGTAAACAGGGACAAATTCTGAGGCATCGTCAAACTGCCAAACAGAATACGCACTGAAGGTGGTATTTGGAAGAGATAAAGATGCCGAAGCCCAAATATCCACAACAAGGTTGATTGGAGAGGGAGAGTCCTGTACTGTAGCAGCTGTCCCAGCAAATGAAGGACCCGAGGAAAGGATAGTGCTGTAGCGGGTTCCAGAGGAATCTCCAATGTCAGATGGACCTCTTTGGAAGTAGATACCATGGGAGACAAAGGTGAGGTTAGAGGCATGTAGCGAGGATCATGCAGTTGGAGTGGTGCCTTGGGAAGGAGACCTGGCACGACGGGCGAACAGCCATATGGAGCCCTGTGAGTTGCAGATAAAGAACAGTGAGTGATGAAGGCGCCAGGAAGAGCTCGGGCTGCTAGTTAACGGTGAAAACTATCGGATTTTGGACTTAGCTAGGATCAGTCTAACCCAGTCAAACCCATTTCTCATAAACGTGATGTTGTAACCGACAATTTTCCTCGGTTAGCGTGATGTTGGCAGCATGAATGACGTCGGATTCAGTAGAGAGTTCGCGCACTGCCTTAAGCAGCGAAAGATTTTTTAGACCCAGGCGTGCGAGGATGTGAAGGGATAGATGAAGACCATGACAGATGGCTGCATGTAAGTTTGTGGCGGAGGCCGACACCGCAGGGTGGGCCACAGTGGCAGAGGCGGGGATATTGCCACTGCATGGAGCAGAAGGCAAAGGAAGAATGTCCGAAGTGTGGCCTAAAGCAGCCAGGGAACATCGCGGTGGCCTAACCGGTGATCTAGAGAGATGCAAGAGGAACACGAGGCAGAGGCTGTAGCTGAGGTAGTGAAGGAGGGACTAAAGATGACAGGGTTGTATAGCATGGTTTTGTTGATATCGTGTAAACCTGTGGAAAGAGACCATAGCTCCTACAGCGAAGGCTGTGTTGGACGATGGAAGTGGCAAAACGGTAGGAAAAAACCCAGCAGGGCAGAAACCTTCGTGATAATGTTGGAAGAATGATGTCAGGTATGTCGTGCCTGTGAAATAGGAAAGTACCAGGAAATGGGGAGTAAGTGATTCGGTGTGTTCCTTCCTTTTGATAATGAGTCTATCCAACATTCTCATTTCAAAAGATACGGGACGGGAAGGAAGAAGCCGAAGGATGATGGAGCCATAGTACTGCCTTTATTCTGACAAAAACGTTCTGTATTTTATGCGTTATGTTGTCTTTTTTTTTAATCATGGTAGTGGATACGGTACACGGTGGAACAGGGCATTGGGAAAACCCTAAGGGCTTATGTAAGTGAATGAAATGCCGCTGCATTACAGGAATCCTGCCAGGTGTGGTGAACCACTGATTGAGAAGTGATGTGCAAAGGCACGAAGTTGAGAAGAGTGCCGCGAGGCATAGGGTTGCCGATGTATGTAACATTTTTCTGTAGGAGAAGTTGCAAGTCGTCTGTTTCCTTGACGAAGAGCAGCCTTAGTGTATGGTGACCTATTTTGACATTATTTTTTGTCTATGATCTTTTGGGGAGGTTTATACTGTATTGAAGAGGACAAGATGGAAGGACCCACTGAAGGCAGAACGGCTTTGGAACAATGCAGGTCAGGGCATCAATGAGCGGCTTGACGCAAAGGTGGGCCAGAACGAATGGTGGAGGAAGCTGAAGTGGACGTGGAAGGCTGGTCTAGATGAAGGTATGCAGAGTAGGATGAAGGCGGGTGATGTGAATACGAACCAGCTGTTTCAGAGCAGAACAGGAACAATAAGCTAGGAAGAAGGGAGATGCCAGGAATCTGGGAAGGTGTAACAGTGTCCGCAGGAATAATTCGGAGCCTAGATGGTGCCGAAGGAGAAGGGTCGCTGTCATCCACAACCGCACTGGAAGCGTTAGAATGCGGACAGCGGGTTGGGAAGAACAATGCAGAATATGATAGGGGTGAAGGAGCAGCTTCCAAGCATTGAAGACAACGGGAGGCTGAAGGTGTGCTGGCGACCAAACGACAGTCAGACTGTCAAAGAGTGGGTTCCACCGGAGCTCCTGATGACGACAATGTCGCAGCAGCTAGAAAGACTCGGAAGGGCAAAGGGAGACAAAGAGCTGCGGGCAAAGGAGAAACCAAAGCCCCCCCCATCAGCAAGGAAAAGTTGGCAAGGAAAGCGGACGGGAGCAACTTGCCACAGAGGAAGCTCGTCCCCAGCGAAGAGTACCAGTCCGAGGGGCGAAGGCCTGAGCCCAGGCTTGATGGCGGGACACTTGAAAAGGCCAAAGAATGCCGTCTAGGATGCACATACCTGGCCAGCAGAAAAAGGCTGGACGATGAAATACGCCATAGGCCGCTGCAACAAGGGCCTTGCCCAAGAAGACAGACCGGACGGCCAAGGAGGCACAACCTGTGAAATCCTAGGAGTAAACCTGGTATAAAGGTGACCAGGGAAAGCAGAAAAAGGACCGGGTTGGATTGATGCTGCAGGGCTGTGACCTGGCGAATGATAAGGGTTGATATCAAAGCAAGATGCCGAAGCAGTGTTCAGTGCGAAGGTCGGTGCAGAAGAGGGAAGCAAAGGTGGCCGGGGACTGCCGGGGACTGACAGCATTTATCTGGTGAGAGATCCAACGAAGGAGACGTGCTGTCGGCAAGTGCGACAAGTGAATGAACAGCCATGGTGTCCAACAGCTGGTCAACAATAATGATCGTAAAGCGGAGGCAACGGTTCCAAGGACAAAGTCCAGGAGACAGTGTGCCGATGAACGCACGAAGGTGGTTAAAAAACGGGGGAAGCATCCACATCACAGGGAGGCTAGAGAAGAAAGATGGAGCTAGGTCCTGCTCTGGCGCTAATATAGGTGGAGTGTGTCTCGTATCCTCACTGACCACCAAGTTGGCAGGCATAGGTCTATAACTACTACTTCTCTAGGGAAAATTTGCATTAAGAAAGAATCTTATAAAATTACAGGTAATGTACGTTTTCGTCGGCCTACAGAAAGACGAAAATTCGAAAATTGACAGTTTGCAGAAGCTACAGGGTTATGTCATGAAGATGTTGTGCAGTACGGTAAAGTCCCTTAGTTAATTAACGTACACTACTTATCGGCATACAATTTACAGAGAAATTTCAAACTTAAGAAAATATCTGCACATTTTCGAAAACCAAATTTATGATGTTTGTCTTCATCAGGCTCTTATTTTTGATTTGGTGTATTCGGACTCACTACACTGTGTCGTCTTAAATTTAAATTCACTATTGGTTCTTGTCTCCAGATTTATCAGGCAATGGTTTTGTTCCACACTTGCGTGCAAATTGTTTAGGAAGCGGCAGTTACACAGTGTCCTGGACATTGAACGATGGTGGTTACATATTCATGAAAGGTGTATTCTAATTTGGGAGTGCTGTATGGAAATTGATACTAATACTCTTAAATGTGGGTAACTTGCTAACTTTGAAATTTTCAACCTAGTAGATTCGTTCCAGGAAATCAGGTGCTTACGTCTCCATGCGGTGTGATACAATGCTGTTTTTTTGGCCACACTGTTGAATTGTATCAGAAACGTGTTCTTAGTCCTGACCTTCACGCCACGTCTTGTCTCCCTCAATATAAACAGCGCTGCATCTACCACATGGAACCATATAGTCCCTTCACAGTACTTGGGAGTGATTCATATTCAACTGTTCCTTCTGCTTTCGAGCTTGGCCTTGGCTTCACAGTGGCAGGTGATGGGACCAGTGCCGTAGTTCCAGGCAAAGAACATGTTCGTCTCTTGCTCCTAGTATTCTAGAGGTGCACTTTTGTGGTGTTTCTGCCTGCCAACGGATGGCGCCACAGTATCCCCCATCCATAACTATCTCCTGGCTTTTTCAACACTGGCCATTCCAAGGGCAAGATCTTTCGTTTCGGCCAGGGGGTTAGCCACAGCAGCATCGGTCTGACTCTTAGAGAGTAGGGGGGGGGGGGGGGGCCTTTAAACTTGTTGAGTTCTTTAAGTACGTAGTGAAGTCTTGCTAGCTTAGAACACTCTTAACGGGCTCGCTCACACCATGAAGGTCAGTAAGCCGTGTCCTGCGGTGGTGTTGTCTGGACTATGAAAAGGGCTATGAGTGTATTAGGCCTCTATCATCTAGTCCCTTATGACCAAGAATAAAACCTTAAAAAAAAAAAGAAGGAAACTACAAACCCGAAATGTGAAAAAGTAGGAACCTTACGGCCCCTGGGGGCAATGTTTGCTGATTACTTTGAATATTGTCGATTTGCATCATGAGGTTTGAAAGCACAGATTGTTCGCATCCAACCATCACACGGAGCTCCAACCCTTCAACGTAAGTAACATTTGTTTGAAGAAGTCGAAAGTGTTGGCACCCCAAACAATAGCAACTGGGTGTATTTGTCGAAAAATTGCAGCATAAACAGCTAGTTGAAGCCGTTTTTATTTTTTTTATTTACATGACCTAACTTCATGATGCAACCTGGGTCACAAACTTCTTGCTTCCATACCCACCAATAGCTAAGGCTCTTAGTTCAGGCATACATCAAGCAATAGTCACAACTGTTTGGCACATTTGATTTGTTTTCTATTTCATATCAGTATTTACTATTGGAACGTGTGGTGACTTTTATTAAGTTCGTTTATCTGCTCGTTGGACTTGTTTTAGGCTAATCATCTTATTACAATTCATTAAACTGTGTTCACATTATAAGCAAACAAGCGGCTACAGCGACTGCCTAGTCGCGCCGGTCTTCTGTATAGTTCCTCCACTTCCAGTGTTGAGGCACACACCTCTGTCATGCACTACAACAGCTGTCTTTATTATACTAATCTAAAAGCAGTAACCATCACAATTGCTGGTTTAAAATGTGTTAGCTTTCAGGCCTATTTTACATTTTAGGCTTAATTGTCAGCTTTTAGGCCCTATTTTAACCAGCAGTTTTAATTTCGTAAGTAGCAGCTAACGGAGAGTTGAATTGTTAGTAAGCATATTCATTTTTACAACACGGCGCGCCTTCGGGTACACAGTTACAGTGTTAACAACGTAATGCGCAACGTAGCGTATATAGATCAGTGGGGAAGTGACGAGAGAGACGCTTTTGATGAAGCCAACGGCGACTCGTAGCAACTTGACGTTGCCGTGGTAACATGATTTTAGGCCTAATTTGTTTAATGCAGTTTTGATTTCGTAAGTAGCAGATAGGCCTAATGGAGAATTTGATTCTACGGTAAGCATTCATTGCAACAATGCAACAAGACTATTTTAAACGAAGCTAAAATCCATTTCTTTTTATTGCGTGTTATCTTAGAATTTCAAATCGACGATCAAATGTTATTATTTAATATAGTAATGTCGAAGAAGTCTATTAGCTACAAGGAAAAAACGATGTTTTAATTTGCCATGTTATTTCACTAACTTCTCACACTGAATCTAACGTTGTAAACAGTGCTCGTCTCTATCTGGTACCGTTGCGAAGTTGAAAAAAGCGACGGACGGACGGACAAAGTCGTTACAATAGTTTTCTCAGCCGGTACGGCTGTACAGAAGACTAAAACTTTAGGTGATTTGGATGGTACATACGTTATTGATTAACACTAATTTTTCTGTTACCTTCTCTGAGCACCTTCTGCATATCATAGGCACTGCAAGAAGAAGGTATACATATTCCCACCTGAAATTCTTGAGTCTTTTGAATTCTCTGTAAAAAAAAAAAAATACATGCGTATGTAATGTGTTCGGAGTTGCCCAGAATCTTCTAGACTGTGAATGTATCAAATTTAGTACCACTCTACTATAGGTATTTTATTCTATGACATACATCATAAGAAAATGGCAGACTGACAAATGCTCCCAGGATGCAATCGGATACCAATCGACTACGAACTTGACAATTTCGGTGCACGTTGTTTATCATTGGTGACGTACAAACTATATATGCCTGGTCCTCCGGATGTGGCATTTCAGGCTGAGCTAATGTTTAAATGTCGTATCAGTCGATTTTGATGACTGCGTGATGTTTCACATATACGCTTACAGTTTTACACCAAATGACAACGTGTTGTTAATTTCGAGGCCAGTAAGTATGCATGCATAGCCTTATACGCAATTCCAGTGTTGAGTTGAATTGCTTCAAAGTTGTCGCCGCAACACTCGTTGTATGCACGGCCGACCGTTGTTGCGTGCTTATTGCTTGCTAATCCATTGTTACCGCCATAAATGAACAAGAATTACAACAAATTTAACCCGGAATAAATGGTACCAATTTAGGGGTAAAACTGGGATAGAGAAGTCCTAATCGAGCGAACAGAACGTCGTGGATATATGTCTAATAGTGGTGGCAATTAGCGGATTTAAAGAAACCGAATACCCGTCGGAAAACCAAAAATATTGCAAGCAAAAAAATATTGATAAAATAACGAATTACGGTATTTTGTTTAGTTTATTAGCATTATAAAACAAAATGAATATCACGGGTGAATAGGCCTATTACATTGGCTATGTAAAACAATTTTAAAATTCGTCATCTCGCATGTTTTCTGCTCGCATATTTTGGTCTAAGACAATTAGCACATACCATCGTTTTCTAGCAATAATGTATTTTTTTTACCTGTCACAATTTAAAGCTATGCGGTTAGTTTCATAACTAAGCTAGATGACCGTACTATAATCAAGCTAGCATGATAAGCTATCATGCTACTTAAATTCTGTCATGAGCCATATATGTATCCAAGCAAACGAGACATACAATGGAATAATTAAAATTTTGCAACGTAACAGTAAAAGTTTTTTCAGCCTAAGCTTAGCCGAATCTTGGCCAAATAATCATACAGCCGAAGTATGCCGGAAAAATATCTGACTAGCCGAACCTAGCCGAATCTCTGCCGTATTTTGACAACAAGCCGGCTGTCCTTGCTAAAAAAAATAAAAAAAATACGACATAGGGGTCTAATAAAATATCTGGACAACAAGGAGACAAAGTTTTGCGATTCCCGCCGAGGTCCAGATATACTATATCCCGTCTGATCCGACAGGTTTCAATAAATGTTGGTATGCACGTTTACCCAGCCCTATAGGGCCTGCATGCCAAATTCGGTTTAGACACACATTAAACTATTTTGACGATATTAAGAGCCAAAATTGTCGTTTAGCATGGGCGACTAAGATCAAACCATCAGTACCTGTGACCTGAGTTAACTAATCCACATACCTTAATTGAAGTATTGACAGAAACAGTAGCACTTGACATGCAGTATTTCCCTCTGAACTGTTTCCGTTTTGCTTGCCTATTGCTAACAGACGCATAGACGTCAAGACATTGTTGAAAGTTTCCTGGCCATCTTTGGCTGATCTTAAGTACGCCAGACGGCATTTTCCCAATGGAATCTAGCACTAGAACGAAACAAAGTATAATGAAGCAGTAATTAAGTAATTATTACAACCCTAGCAGTCAGGAATCTGCAGTAGAACTTTATAAAAAAAAAAAAAAAAGGAGCTGTAAGATGCAGCCATCTTCCAAAATCCAGCCTTGCCATTATTCAAATACCCTTCCCCCCAAAATATCAAAAACGGAACTTAAAAAGACCTAACCGCAATCATTTTCCCCAAAGATTGTAAATCTAGGGGAACACTCAGACGTTCTCGGATGGAAAAAAAATAGGAAGGGGGTGGGAGAAAGTATTTTTGGTACCGTTAACCCTTTCCACACCACGACATATGCAAGAAATCAAGACACACGCTAGTGTGTCGCCCGCCAAGATAAACGATAACATCCAGATAAAATATATATATGACGACCACTAGACACGTTGTGTCTTTACAGCTAAGGCAGTTTGGCCGTTTTCAGGCATCTGAGGATAAATAACCATGCGACAGAAAAGGCTGAAACTTGTTTGATCGGGAGACTTTGGCCGCCTGACAACATAAAATTCACTATTAATGACACAGCTTACCGTTTTCTTGTTGAAAAAACGACGTGAATAACGTTGATATTTGCCTAATTACTTACTACTTACTAACGCTTTTTTTGTATCACGAATTAATTAATTCTTCCATGCCGTGAATAAAGCTGGTTCTTAGCTCATTTTACAAGTATTGCTCTGTAGATGTGCCCTTTTCATATGGACTTTTCTGATTGGACAAGTGGTTCAGGGGTTACATTGTTTTAAACATTGTTATTATGCAACAATGCCAAACTAAACACTAAATAAATCCATGCGTTTGCAAAGAGATACTTCAGTACTAATAAGAAATCCTAATTATTTCAAAAAACATGACTGTTGTCCTCAAAATCTAATGAAAGCCAACAAAAAAAAAAAAAAGAAAGAAATGGACCAGAAAACTAGATTAGTGTTTCCATCTCATAATTGCTAAGAAAAAAATGGATTTCATCAATTTGGACCAAAAATATCTGATATGTACCCCAAAACAAAACTTGTTACGGATTCCGCCAAACTTTTCGGCCGTGTGAAGTCGTGATATCAAACGCCAAGCTCTTTCGGCAAGCTAATCCCACCGACAAATACTTCAAACGATAAATAAAATATTTGAAAATTACGTAGTAAGCAATTTTCATATATTTCATTTAACCTTCGAACTATTACTCGGTGGGATTAGCTTGGCGAAAAAGCTTGGCGTTTGATATCACGACTTCACACGGCCGAAAGCTTGGCAGGAATCCTTAACAAGTTTTGTTTTGGGGTAGACAAAAGTAACCAAGTCTGGCGACACAAAATGCTTCGTAAGAAGTTCTTAGAGCCCTGGCTTACAGTTATGGGTTTTGGTTGGCTCGTTATAGTCCATATTTGTCAGATGGCTTAAGATTGCTAATACATCCTAAGTTATATTGTACAGTTTAGTAATTTGATACCACAAACGTTAGATTTCC
>JAHWFP010251078.1:0-33086 GCA_023313725.1 Lithobius niger
AGCAGTTAGTCATTTCATTTTACGATGTGTGGATGGTGTGTAAAGCTTTCAGATGCTTCTAAGTGAATTATTCAGTAACAACCAGTCACATACTAGTGTTTTACCTTAATGAAGTCTAACTTGAGTTGTGACGCATTTTTCAGTGCGACTAAAACATTTTTGTGGTTAATTGTTGCTTCTAAGTACTGAACGCATAGTTGCTCCAATCGACGCATGTGAAACTAAAAATGAAATAATAACAATATATTCCCAATATTTATCAGTCAGTCTTCGTTATTTTTATAGAGCATATTCTAATTGTACGTACTTGCACGGCTAGACGATACACATCCATCATAAGCAATACAATTTTGTTGCTCATTGGATCCTTATCTTTAAATAAAAAAATTAATAGATCGTAAACCATTTAGTCACAATAAAGGAAGCAACACAATACCCCTGCACTCCCCCACTTACTTTTCTTGGTTGGGTCGATGCGGTCTGTATAAATGTAATTCAGCACCATTTCAAATGCCTCTGGCACTGCATCGCGCAGCCGCACTTCCAACATCGGCAGTAATCGATTTTGTGACTTTGAAAGGTTTTCCTAAAAAAAAGAGCAATGACTCACAACTTCGCAATGAAAATGTGTGACGGTTAAGGCTGCCCTGATACCGATACTGGATCGGATCGGTTGCCGATTTTTAGGTATTGGATCGGTGTTGGCAACTTTTGTTAAAATATCGATAACCAAGAAACCGTTCAAGATTACGACATGCGGTTTGCAGCGTTTTGCTCAGGAAATCACTGAGTATCTTCCTAATTCTCTTTTAACTGTTGCTTACTATTTTAAAATTTTTTATTGGAGAAAACTACACCACTGATAAAAAAAATTAAGGATTAAATTTAGGGATTAAAAATTAGGGATATCTGTATAGATGCTGGTATCGGCAATAAAAATTTAAACTAGATCGGTAAAATTGGCATCAGTGCAGCACAAGTGACTGTTGGGGCAAGCTAATGGCCAGTCCGATTCATGTGATTCACCGCTTGCTACGACTTGGTCACACTGCTACCTGAAGCAGAACTTTCTGCCTCTGTCTGTGACACCAATGGTCAGAAAAATATTTGTCCGTAGCTAATCTATTTTCATCACATGTTTATTGGTTTTTATTGAATAACTTTTCAGTGCTTTCCCCTATTGATCTGGCTACTCCAAAGGCAGAAATTTGCCCACGGCAGCCTTCAACTGTCGGCAGTGTATCGTCGTACTGATTCTGCTACGAGGACGCTGCTATGAAATTTGGGCGAAGGTAACCGACCTAACCTATCCTTAAAAAAAAAAACCAAGCGCAGTGGGAAAAAGCACATATGCCTATGGATTAAACATGGAACATGTGCGCAGCCACTATATTTTACACCACCTTTTTTGTTGCATGCACCGCCCATGGCAGAAATTTTTACAGTTTTTGCGACAGTATGGCTGGCTTTTTGCAGGTTCTGCAGGGTTAGATCATTGGAACAGCAGCAAGGCAGATATTTTCTGCAGACAATAGTTTCCTCCTGCAGCGTACAACACAATGATGCCCTGTTTCTGCCATGGGGCTTGCACTTAACAGCAGGCTGGAAGGGAAAACAGTTTCATTCCACCGCAGTTTTTAAGAAGAAACTGGGAGGGATGACAGTTTCATCCTTGCAGTTTCTAAAATCAAACTGTCAGTCATGCAGCTTTCTTAGGCCAGCTTCATTATACACAACACAACAGGTGTGTTATACATATAGTACACTACTACTGAGAAGAGTATTGTGGAAAGCCCCCCGCCCCCAACTCAGTCCTTCCCAAGTCCATTTCCTTGGATCGTCTCGGAACTTCAACTCTCATTAAGCGTGCCACTACATGGTACAAGTAAGTTTTATCGCGGACTTGGTGATTCACCAGAAACAGTTTTGCGACATGCTAGTACACCTTTACTCCACATTAATGATATCCAGCAGTGGCAACGTATTTGCATTATGGTATACGTATATTTTGAAGTCAGGAGGACTTGGAAAATGTATTCTGAACTCAACCAAGTTATCTGTGGCGGGAAAGCTAACTAACTGAAGAGGGAAGCACGCTCCCAGCCAGAACGTTGCCAGCCAAATTCAAATGCGATAGTTCGTCGAACTGAGTGGAAAATGTAGAAAGTCCGAACTATATCCTTGAGGCCCGAAGAAGATAGCAGCCCAAGCTATCGAAAATTCGCAGGACAAAGCTGTTGTTTTGATCGTGAAAGTGTGTGGTAATTTTTTTCCGGAATTTTTCCGTGTTTTGTTGACATTATGGCACTTCACAGTAAGAAAATTAACGATGTTTTTAAACGTAGCTGGTTATGATCCATGCTGGTTTGATCCATGCAAACTCAGGAGGTTGCATGGATCAGGGGATAGGCTATAGCTCGCTTTGAGTGGACAAGATGCATCTACCTACACGATCTGTAAGCAACTGACCTAACCTAGCCTTACCAAAAAAAAACATACAAAAAAAACAAAAAACTTAAACAACCGTAAAGCATAGTGGGAAAATGCTTGCAACAGCTGCAAAAACTTACACGGTAACATTTAGCAACAACAACTTACAAGAGATCCATCAATTGTGGTCTTGTCGAGATGTTTTTCTCTATGTTCCACGGTGTGACGGATCCTATTTCTTAGCCACTGTGAACGAGCAGCGATCATCGATATGTGTGCTGGGATGCTCGTCTCATCCTAAGGTAAGAATCATTCAAAACCCATAAACAAAATGGTTTCAGCATCCCCTGCATCTTTTTTTTCTTTAAACCAATCATAATACTTACCGGTCCAACAATAAACTCGACATCACAGAACTGCCGACTCTCTAACAGTCGGCCAAAATCTTCGTGCAACGTACACTTGGGATAGCAAGAAAACTGAAATAACATAGTGTAACAATTAGCATGCTACATTTCTATTATTTTAATGAAAAAGCTGCACTGATCGTACTCAGAAATACAAAAGAAATTTGAAAATATTATATCCCACTTCCTTCCTTCGGCAATGCTAACGTATTTCATTAATTTTAATGGAAAATTATGCTCAGGCTTTTCAAATGTAAAATTTGAAGCAGACGTAATTCCCACACAATATTTAAATACTAACAATTCAGATTGCAAAGTGCAGATAATCAAATAACACTCCCATTCAAAAAACAAGTACGATATTACCGCAGCTGACAGACTTTCAGTACTGGTATCGATGTTGGATTGGTTTCGCGCGCAGCATCGGTCAACTATAATTTTGTCGGTAATTTCTTCAAAATTTGATTGATTTTGACATTACAATAAACTATCTAAACTGTTTTTTTAATGCTTTTGAATGGTGCTAATCCCAAGACTTGTAGCTTAAGTTGTTTTTAGGTTTTCAGCAAAAATGAAAAATAAATCCAAAAAAACATAGTCATCATGCTTACGCACGAACCCCAAAAACTAAAAGTTTGCACAAACTTTTGCTTATTTTAACTAATTTTCTCTGTATTTTCACTTGAAATCAAGCTGCTCACATCCACAAAGGTCTCTTAGACAGACTGTTTCGCTCTTGTTTAGGCCCACCAGTAGAGAATACTGTGTGGATGAAAGTAAAGGCATCTCGCTGGGGGTAATTTAACACTTGTTAAATTACCCCAGCAAGGTGGCTTTGCTCTCATCTACAGAGTATTCTCTACTGATGAGCCAAACAAGGGCAAAACAATCTGTCTAGAGATCTCTGCAAACAAAATATGAGAGCAGCTTGAGTTCAAGTGATCAACTGCCAGTAATAGGCCTAAATGTGGGTACATTCAGTAGAATGGAACACCATACAAGCAGCAGTTTTTGCTTTCTTTTGTAGCTTGATGAAGCCAGCCAGTTTTGTGCTTGTTAAATTTTTATTTTCAGTTTACTATTTTTTTAATTTTTAGTCGTTTGTCTCAGGCACTCTTATCCGTACCAGAATTATGAGTCTCGGATTTCAACAGAACCATGGGATGCGACATTCGTAACTTAATGGAAATATTCGAATTAATGTCCTTTTTATAACTTACCTGAAAACGATACATTTCACCGCTACGCACATTATTATCAACAGTTCCACCAAATATATACATGGCGTCTCCAACAACCGCGGCTGCATGGAACAGACGTCCAGAGGGTATGTGACTGTCTTGCGCAGGTGAGATGATAGACCAAGTCTGGCTATCCAAATCAAAACTACAAAAAAACCAAGAAGACCGTGAGTGAAATTTGATCCGTTAAATCAATTTTAGAATTTAGGGTTCGTGTACCAATACAAGATTACCAGTGCAAGTCATTCGGCAGGGTGCTGTCGGCAGCACCGCCAAAAACGTACAGATGACGATCAAAAGCTACCATCGTGTGGCCGTAACGACGTGTTGGAGGTGGTGGAGCTCCACGCAAGATGTGCTCAGTGGAAATGCGAGTCCAACTACAAAATTAAGATTTTATGGTATCATTATTGGAAATATTCCCTTCCAGTCCTTCAAAACACTTAGGCCAAATCATTACTACTTTCAGAAAGGGTTGTATAACTAAGAGTTTGGGACTTTAGAACCCTCCCATAAAAAATGTAGAGAATTTCCTGGTAGTACTTCTCCACTTTTAAGGGTTCTTCTCCACACCCACAAGTTGAGATCGAACTTTGACAACTCTTGCATATTTCAATTAAACTAAAGTGGCTGACAATGTATAGTTTGATTAAGGGCGAAACGAATACGGTTTCAGCAAGCCGAAACCGTAGTTTGATTGTTGTCATATGTTGAGATGTCAGCTTGGTGTAACAATGTTAAAGCCTTCGGCCAAAGCAACTTAACTATTACCATCCTTGCATTGTTGTCAACCTCCCAAGACTGTTTTTGTCTCTTTGTTGGTCTTTGTTCTCGCCTTTGCTTCGCTTTAAATAGATAATTTGCCTACTTCTTGACTTTCCTAGGTATGTAAGGTTACTTAATAAATACTTACTAATCTAAATGAAAAAAATAGTTAACAAAAAACAAAAAGAACCAAATACAAATATAGGCAATTACGCAGCACCATCTAGTAGTGTATTAACGAACTACTGCCATAGCACCTAGCATATGGGTAAAAATGCCCTAACTATTATCACTATCTATCACATATCCAATGCATGAGTGTATTGTAGCAATAGTTTAACGCCTTAGGAGTGAGCTGATTAGAAGCAGGGTTGTGAAACTCTTGACTAATTAGCTAACGTATACCATCAGCTTAAAAAAAACGATTGACGATTAATCCCCCCTCCCAAAAATGTTTTTATTTGTTTTTCAAGTTTAACCTTTTCGGGTCCAATGACATTTTTATCCTTCCGTTTGAAATCTCACTTCGCATTACGTCACTTGAAGCTGGGTGCAATGCATTCAAGGGTTAAGATAGCGATACTGAAGGAGTTTCAAAATGGATGTTGAAACGGAGAAGTTTATGCAAAGAATAAAGGTAGTGACGTAGAAGTTCATGACGTAATTCATTATAAGCTTTCGTACGCGACCAAGAAAGCAGCAGATTTTACTAGAACTTGGACGTCATGTATTCTTCGTAACACAGTAGACGCACAATTTCAAATAAATAAAGATATCAATACCAATATCTTCTGCAAATTTTCGACTGTGAAACCACCCTTGATGATACCAACCTCTTACTCCTAAAATGAAACTGAAAGAGACTGTTGGTGATTTTTGCCCCACTTTGGCCAGAGAAAACAAACATGCTGTCTCGTGCAACAGCTACGGGAAAATTGCAGCAAGTAGGTGGGCAGTCGCCAATTTGTTGAACCTACAACGTGAAAAGAAGCACAAAAAAAACAATTTAGTTGACAAAATTATTTCAGATGTGAGACACCATTTTTTTTCAAATAACACTTGCCTCTTCCCAAGTGCGGGATTCTCCAAGTAACGATATGGTCCACATGTCATTCAGTCGGGCATTGCCGTCATAACCAGCAAATATCCAAAGCTTACTGTCGTATACAGCAGCTCCATGTGCTGAGCGGGCAACAGGCGTCCTACAAACAAAATGAAATTATTAAAGGCTGATTGGTAACATCTTGAAATCTTTCATGTTTGTTGACTAGAACTTTCATCTTTTAGCCCCAGTACTTAGGATTGTAATACTGTAATTAAAACTTCAATGTCGTAACATAATGCTGTGTTGTTAAACTTGGTATAATAATTAAGCTCGATACAAAATTCCACTGTTTTTTTTCTGAAAGAGACATTCCATCTTGTCTCTCAACTGCCTCATATTTTACTTAGGTGCGCCATTGGTAACCCCTGACAGACTAAAGAAAAAAAACCAAGCAAATAAAAATTTGCAGATTACGCCGGATTACAGCCGTATTACATGGTAGCTTGTGCTTAATCGCACCAGCGAGGGAAAACATCGTATGGGAACAGAGGGGCAATGTGGTACCAACCACGCAGAATCTACACTGTCGTAATGACAAGTTATGGTTAATGTGCGAATGTCTAAGTGCGCCAACTGAAATATGCATGGGATATTATATATATAGTCTCCAGAACAACAGAATATCTCCCAGTTGCCACATTTTAGAAAGGATTTATAATAAAGGACAGTAGGGGAACAAAGCATTGTGGATTAACAAGAAATATTAACACGTATTTCATTTGGAAGGTACGTTCTTTTAATTCTTCCCTGGTTTGTGTTTCAGTCATGGCGATTAATGCTTTTTGGATCAAATGTGTGTCCTTTTGGGAAAAATAATCAAAAACATCTATAGATTAACAAGTTTCAGACATTTGCTTGCTTTGTAATGGCATTTAGTGGGACGAATGGTATCTAAAGCATACATCTGCAAATTCTTTCTTAACAGTGTATCAAAATACTACATGCAACGGCCAACAGTTTTTCACCTGATCTGTAATTAAGCGTGTTTAAGAGTGTCAGTTGCATGATTTACACTTTGATAAAGTTGAATTGAACTCAGTTTTGGTTTAAGAGTATGTCCCTTTAAAATTACTAAAAAAGAATAGTCTTATTATATTATGTCTAATACCTCAGCACCTCGTACTTGTGCTCTGACAAATGCGCGGTTGCAGAAGGGCCGAGATAGCGGTGAGGTGAGGACGAACAGCAACATGGCAAGGTTTGCAGCGCTGTTAAAATGCAATAAAATATGTTCCAAATCTCAACTATGTTGCAGTTTGGTTTCATCCAAACTCTGGGTAGGGGAACTGCCACAATTATATTTAAACAATTACCGAAATAAAAAAAACCCAACACTTTCACAACATAGACAAACACTTTGTCTTGCAAATTTTCGAACCCATATAGGTATCCTTCATCAGGCTTCAAGGAATATTGGGACTTCCTACATCATCTTCCTTTGTTTCTAATTCAAATTCGTTGGAAATTTGCCAGACAAAGTGTTTGTACATGATGGTCCACAAAACACTGACGACTCAACATTTTCTAAGTCCAACTTTTCTAGTTAGCACCCCTCAGAAACAGGAGAGGACAGCAATCTTGCGCTTTCATTAGACTTGATTTCTGTCCTCTCCAGGTTCTGAGGGGTTCTAACTAGAAAAGTTTTTTGTGGACCACCCTGTATATGTCGTAAAAGTGTGAGGAAGTTTTATTTTGGTAATTGTTTAAATTGTTGATTTCACAGTATGAACTGCAACAATCTTTTTTCGAATTATGTTCCGTACGTGATTTGAAAAGTGGGAGAAACCTATAGTGAACAGCGATTATCAGTTCCAGGTTAGCGTTGTACTCAGCATTTTAGGAAATCACGAAGTAGCAGAAAGAATTTCCCAGTTTGAATTTCCGGTGAAAAACAGGCCGTTCACCTTCTTCAGAACGCAACGAGGCACTAAACTTTGAAAACGAACGTTACATGGTTGTGGCCATGATCAAGCACAACAACCATGGCCACAACCATGTAACGTTCGTTTTCAAAGTTTAGTGCCTCGTTGCGTTCTGAAGAAGGTGAACGGCCTGTTTTTCACCAAAAATTCAAACTGGAAAAGTTTTTGGAATTTTACTGGACTGAGTGGAGCATTAAAATTTCGGCAGTAGGTGGTAAAGTGTTATTCTTGCTGGATCTTCCTGCTACTTCGTGATGTTGACATTAAGCCACTGTACACGGCAGTTGCCGATCTTCCGATTTTAGGAAATATCGTCTGCATAGCAGAAGACCAAAATGGTTTCCATACACACAACAACAAAATTTCACAACACACGCACTCAGAATCGTTGGCCAGCTTCGCCAATTTCTGCTGCTAGGGGTAACACTTAAGAAATAATTTACGTCTCGTATATTTCTTTATACGAATGAAACTATGATAAATGAATCACGGCCAACGGTCAAGACCGTCAGTGAACTGAATGCACTGCTGACCTCCCTATAGAAAAATTGTTTTCCTATAAACTTCCTTATTATTTGAGCGGCGAGAGCCTTGTAAAGAACAACGTTATACAAAAGTTATATTTATCAGTCCATTCGGAGAAGACGCTTCATTTGGACTGCAGATAAATCTAAAGTACAACAACTGCAGGAGCTATGCATAGTGTGGTGACTTCTCCAAGTTCTTGTAATTGCATGCGGACTATAGTTCCTACCGCTAAGACTTACTTTCCCATAAACTTCCATTCGACCCACTGCCCGGTAGCAAACTTGTATTCAAACAAGTCATTTTTATTTGTCAAGTTACAATTGGAGTGTATGTCCCCAGTGTAGCCACCTATTAAAAAAAAAATTAATATCAGATCAGAATGTGGAAGATCGGGTTTCAGACACAGTTAATGAATCTGGTTATCTGCGATGTCGAACTAACCGAACACAAACATGCTGCTTTCGTGTATCACTGCAGAATGGTGATATCGGGGTGCAGGAGGAGTTCCTGTTGTGAAGGCTCGTCCCCAAGATTTATCTTTGACGTCAAACCTCAGGAGATCATTCAGCATATTTTTTCTGCAAAGAAGAAACCAAACACAAAGAGCCAAGCTCATTAACAACGGTTAGTGAATTCAAGCAAAGAGCAATAACAAACAAAACAATAACAAGGTTTGTAAATGCTTTTAAGTCTTAAGTGAATACTTATAAGTAGGGATGTGACGATTATCGGATTCATATAGGTATTGCCAGTTATCGGAGGCAATTCCGATATATTGGTCCCGCTGATGTCCACCTCCGATGTGCCGATAGACCGTATTGGATCACAAATAAGCCGCACTTTTTTCGATATATACGAAAATGACAATAACTTCGCTAAATATTGGTCAATTTTGATATTCAAATACACCATTTTAACCCTTTTTTCGCCAGCTTTCCAATGGTGCAAACCAGGAGTCATTAGCTCTACCCGTTCTGAAGTTATATATAAAAAAAACCATTTAACTTACATTTTTCAACAAACGTGGCTTGCAAATAGATAAGAAAAACTGCTGCTTGCTGGTATTTTAGAACTAAAAATATCATAAAGTGCTCGTCTGTTGAGTAATTAATATCAATATCCTTCAATGCTTGCATGCGACGCAATCGGCAGCACCAGCCTAGCGCACTTTAGGTTAGGAAGCCAGCCACAGCACTATCCAGAAAACCCCGTCCCAACTAGGAATGTGCCGATTATCGGATTCATATCAGCAAGAATTTATAGGGTTGGGGAGGAGAATTTGTGACTCAAAAAAGTCACTATTGAAATGTCATAGATCCATTCCAATTAGTTCCATCTGAGTTTTCAGAGAGCGCCACATGTCCCATCTGGTAATTTTTGCTTCTTTTTTCAGCCAAAATCTAAAGTGAACTAAATAACAACTAAGCTAAACTAAATAATAATTAAATACAAGCTAGTTTCATTTAGTTCAGTTTAATTTTAGGCTGAAAGCTGAGTCGAAATTCCCACATTAAACTCGTGGCGCCCTCTATAAACTCAGACGGAACAAATTGGAATGGATCTAGGACGTTTCAGTATGGGGTCTCAGTCACAAATTCTCCTCCCCAACCCTATAAAGTCTAGATAACGGTATTGCCAGTTTTCGGAGGCAATTCCGATATATCGGTACCGCCGATGTCCACCTCAGATGTGCCCATAGACCGTATTGGATCACACTTTTTTCGATATATACGAAAACAACGATAACTTCGCTAAATATTGGCCAATTTTGATGTTCAAATACACCATTTTATCCCTTTTTCGCCAGCTTTCCAATGGTGCAAACCAAAAGTCATTAGCACCATTTGTTCTGAAGTTATATATACAAAAGCCATTTAACTTACATTTTTCAACAAACGTACCTTGCAAAAAGATAAGAAAAACTGCTGCTTGCTGGTATTTTAGAACTAATATATCATAAAGTGCTCGTCTGTTGATTAATTAATATCAACTTTTTCACATATTTAGATTTTTACATGTTTACAATTGTGCAGAAAATGTTTCGCTGCATGTACCTTTTTTTAGGGTAAGGTCTGGGGAAAATGGCTGCAGGAAAAAAGCTTTGTACTACACATTTTTTAATTTTCTTTATATTTTTATGAGATTACATTAAATACAAGTTTTTTTCTTGCTGTACTTCGACAGCAGAACTGTATCACACTTTCATTTTTTGCAAAATAATCATTATTTAATGTTATATCGGCAGTCAGTATCGGCATTCTGTTTTAACAGTAATCGGTATCGGTACATCGGCAAAAAAGCTACATCGGCACATCCCTACTTATAAGTCCAGTCATGTGTTGGTAACACAGGTAAATGGTATTTGGTATAGGGCTGGTACTTTCCGGTTTTTTAGATATCCGTTTAACCGGTTTTTTTTCCCGGTCGGTTACACGAAAACCGTTTTTACGTTTTCAAGAAAAAAAAAAGCCAAAAAATTTCACACCTGCGTAATACATTCTTAAAAAACAAGCTGGTAAAAATATGATTTAGGCCTTGGTAAAACAAGCACAATTATTGACTACATGTTGCATTTTAGGATTTAAACTAGAAGAAAGTTGAAGTTGACAAATTTAAGTATTTACTTTATCAAGACTTTATGTAGCTTTAAAATTTCTACAAGATGGCTTAGGCCTATATATTTACGACAACGTAAGCCAAAAACAAAACAAAATGTAACACAACGTTTTCGTTATTAATGTGCCATTCATTTCAAATAATGAGCCAGAAAAATTAGCATGTTTGCGTTTTCGAGTAGCAACGTATTTCGTTTACGTGGTATGACGCCGCTTCCGCTACGTATAGACGAGTCCACTTCTCCACGACGCGGGGAGGGCAGATGCTGGCCAGCTTGTATTTAACTGCCTCGTGTACGCGCTGACGATCAGCAGTTTGCAGCTTCGATGGGACAACAAGCCCACGCGGATTATTTGTTAATAAGCTGCTCCCTATCCACCCCGGTTTTCTACTTTCACTGATTTTGAGTGTTTGGATTAGTAGGCCTAAATGATGCCACTTGGGTATTTTTTGGCTCGTTCGCCGCGGGTTTTGAATGGTGCCCGCATCAAACGTTTTTCGGATATGGGTTTTATAATCCGTGTAACCGAACGTGGAACGGTTTCCGGTTAACCGTGTAACCGATCCCAGCCCTAATTTGGTAATAACAAATCACGCATCAAATTAAAAAATAAATTAAAAACTCATAAGAAGTTTCATATCCCCAGAGCACCTCACTTGGAAAGGTGCAAAAATACCTACCTATCTTCCTAGCATCACGATGCTTTTTTCATTGATCAATACTAATACCACATTTTTTGGAACTTTGGAATAGCAATACAACAAAATGAGTTACTGCGATGGCTTTAATAGTGATTACAGTTAAACTTACAGTAGATCTATCCAAAGGTTTTTGAAAATCTGACAAAATATGAAGTGGGAAAACAGAGTTCAGAGATGAAAAAATTGTTTATTTATCACTTTGGTCGATTTTTGTATCAAATTTTTTACCACTTGAATGAGTCCAAATTTTAGAAAAACAACTACAAAGTAATTGCAGATAGGGAATACAAAATACAAATTTTTTGTTCATATACTGGTAAAAAAATGTTTTGTACCGGTGCTTCATCTTAATATGTCAATAAGACAGTTAACCATAAATGTGTAAGGTTTTTACAAGAGATCAAAATAGTTTCTGAAATGTGTAGCGATGGTCAAAAATCTAGTAGGCCTAGTTTCACACAATGCTGCCATCCGTGTAAATCTCTAGAGTAAGTTTCTGTTTTGCTAATGCATGTCCAAAATATAGGCCTATACATGACCTTAAACATGTCGGACTTAAAATAAAGAAATCTTTGAACATTTTTTATTAGCCTAGCCCAACTACTAAATTACCAGTATATGTAAATTGATGCTTCCCCCCCCCCCCCATCTAATTTTTCTGACACTTAATGGAGCAGGCTTCAAAACTAATCAATTACTCATTCGCAGTAGCCGGAGCTACCTTTCCAGTTTGGATTACATATTGCATTAGATGATTACAATTTTATTCAAAATCTACCATCACTGCATACAACTGGGACTGGAACCGTGTTAGCGCGCTCCCTCTTGAAAACTACAAAATGGTGTGAACGCGCAGGGAGTGTTAACTCAGCGTGACACACCACGAAACGTATACGCTAACCTTTTAGTCAGAAGATAACCAGTTAAATTGTAACAGTACGTCCTGTTCGCCCTGTTGAGCAGCGTACCTTGATGCTATAACCTCACTTAATTTGTGATGACATTTTTAACACCACAAATACGAACTTCAAACTCACCCATTATCACCGCCGAAGACGTAGATAGCGTCTTTGTATGCAACTACTGTGTGCTTGCTCCGTCTGAATTGACAAAAAAAATCAATAATAATGATAACTTTTAGAATAAAAAACACTGCATTTCTTCAGTCCTCATCGTTCCCTACCTGGCACCAACAAATTCGTCACATTCAGGCATCCGCCGCCATCGATGAACCATCTCAAATGGACCAAAATCAAGCATCAGGCACTCGGCACTCTCTGGCCAATTGTGGTCAAACTCCATGCCTGGAGGCCGGGCGATAGCCATCGCAACTTGTCCTCACGCTAAAAAAGTGAACCAAAAAGGCAGATAATTTTAAAGCGGGAAGTTACCACATTTGAAGAGAGAAAAAAACTTAAAAGCTCGTTACTGAAAATACGATGGGAGTTTTTTTTTACTTTGACATATGCTTGGTATGGTGAAAAAAAACAGTTCTTAACGCTTCAGTAAAAAAAAAACGGCACAATAGTTCTGTTGCTATGGCAAATTTTCTATGAACTTTTCAAAACGATGGAAAAACAACAATGTTCATCTTCTTCAGGCTCTTATCTATGAGTCAGGGAAACTTCGTTTATATGCGGTAGAAAATTTCCAAACGAGTTACACTTCTAAACGGCATGTAAATAAAGTTTCCCCGACACATAGAAAGGAGCCTGAAGAGGATGAACGCTGTTGTTTTTTCCATTTTTTTGAAAAATCATCGTAAAATTTGCCATAGCAACAGAACTATTGTGCAATGTTTTTGACTGAAGCGTTATTTTGAAATGTTTTTTGACTACATCAAGCGGATGTCATGTCAAAATAAAAACTACCATCGCATTTTCACTAATGAGCTCTTTGATGGAGCGTTCAATAAAGTCAAAAGTCAAAAATGCAAGGCTCTTTGAACATTAAATATTCACGTACCATATCACACTACCTATTTTTGTTATAACACTGATTTAAAAGATGTTTTTACTTTTTTTTTTTTTTTTGCTTTGGGGTGGAGCCTTACCTTTTTCGCATCACCAGACAATTTTTAGACTATTTGTTTTAAAGTACCAAACGTAAGCCTACCTTAGTCATTCATGGGATTCGATTCGGCGTCCACTTAGCCGGTGAGTGTTGGGACTTATTTTATTTTTTTTTTACTTGTGGCTGGTGGCATGGCCTAAAGAAGTTTATTGGTGCAAGAGTTACATTGCTTGACAATTTTTTTTTTACATTTGCCTAATTGTAGTTTGCGCTATAAACCAAGCAAATACTGTTAAAATATTACGGTACGTTCTCCCTCTCACCAGGGAACAAGGAGGCCAGGAATAGAGCATGTAACACGGCCTGGTGGAATAGCGATCACTCTGCCGCCCACTCTGGCACGAAACTGACGCACTGTATTGCACCAATCACTTTATCTCCAGTGCAATGTAGGGTGTCCTTAGTCAGCGTTCACTCAGGAAAAGCATTTGGCTGACAAGCCCTATTTTATTATTTTTTATTATTTTTATTAATTTCTTTTGAACCGTAAGTCAGCCGAAGCAATTTAATGCTTGTATGGCTGAACCGGCTGAATTTTGAACATTACCAGACTTTAAGAAGAAACATCTGGTAAGGGAAGGTGCCAACCAGGGAATTCAATCCGGGAAACCTTCGATCATTGTAGGGGCCGAAAGATTGTCCAGAGTTGGCCAGAATAGTTCCCATAGCCGCTGAAGCAGCATGGTAGCCTCTCATGCTACCCTGGCCAGGACTTTGTCGTTATTGATTTTATTTCTTAATTTAGGTATAAAATTATGAGGCTAGCCTACAAATGCCATTAATTGCATTTTATCTAACAAATTCAAGGCCATTTTCAACAAAAATTTCAATTTTCAAGGTTCATTCAAGAATTTTTTTAAATTTTTTTCACAGACACGGCTTTCAATGGATTCTTTTCCCTTAATGCACAGAGGTGGCTATAGTAAGAGCTAAGATTATGAGTAGGCCTATAATCAGAGACGACTATAATTAGTTCCAATTCCAGAACACCTTACTTTCGTGCCCTACAAGGAAAATGGTGCTTGTTTGACTCTTTGGAATTGACAGTAGAGTTTAAATTTAGGTCTACATCAACTTTAACACCTTCTAAACGTTAAAAAAAAAGCCAAAATCTGTATCAAATCTGCTAAATTCTGCAAGTATTTAAAATTTCCGAAAAAATGTCAGCTTTCCGAGAGTTCCGTGATTTTTCAATGGCCCCACATAATGTTAATTTGAAATAACTCCAAGGAATTTAAGCTAAAACAACTACGGTTAATTACGTGATTTTTTTTTAAATAATCGAATCACTTATAATCATTGTCCCAGAGTAAAGGGATAACCCTATTATAGGTGCGACTTCTAAAGCTGAAATAGCAGACAAAATTAAGTAGCATGAAAAATTTGAAAATGCCATTTACAGTGGTAGGCTACCGCATAATGTTCTGACATTAGCCTATGGAAAATTATTTCACACTTCACCACAAATGAAGAAAACAACAGTTCTTGTTTTACATTTTGAATTTCGGGTGAAGAATTGGCCGTTCACCTTCATTAGAATCCCTTAAATTGTATAAAACAAAATCACTAAGAAAGTCATCATATGTTACCTCACTTGAATTCAAACGTAAGATGTTTGAATTCACACGCCACAGCATGTAACAACTTTCTTATTATGTGCTCGGCGTATCTTGAGTCCTGCAGTGTCTTATGAACGGCTGCGTCTTCCTGGAATGGACGGCTTTAATCGACGGCCGTCATTGTTTTTGTAACCATCTTGGATATCAACAAGGCACTCTGCTACCAAAAACATACAATCGATTATCTGTGTTCGTTCTGGGGCGAACTCAAGATAGGCCGCGGATACTATAGTGAATATGTTTTACACGTTTCTGATGAAGGTGATAGGACAGTAGAATCTCCCCCACAGCAAGTTCAAGACGTAAAACAAGAACTACGCTACTGTTTTCCTCATTTGTGGTAAAACGTAAAATAATTGCCTAGAAGCATACAAGTAGGCCTACATCAGCAATGTAAACTAGTATTTCTCCACTGTTCCGGCAGGAGCTTTCCTTCCGAATCGCCGTATTTCCTACGGGTGAGACAGCCTGATTTTCCTTTCAGACTGATACTCCAAGGGCAATCCTGGAACGTATAAACTAAAGTTTCACCAGGCAGAACTAGTTGAAATTCGGGTCCTGCCAGTTGAAATTTGGGCCAAGGCAACTGAGCTGATCCAACCTACCCCTTAATACCAACAAAATAACAAGCTGATAAGCCACTTTGAAGCAGCATGATCTTCATTATATCCGAGAACCTCCCCCACAACTCACTTAAAAAATGACACGGTAAGTCATTTCCCAGTAAAGCTCGTCCCCTGCTCGATGAAATTCAAGCAGAAGTAATTGACCTGACTCTAACCAACAATAACAACTTCACAGAATGACATGCGCGTTTATGTTCCTGCTTATTTTGGCCGACTTGCCGGGACCAAACGTAAATTGCCGGGACCACACTAAAAAGTGAAGAAGTAAAAAACATGATCGCAAAGAAAAACGTAGATTTTAGATGTCTGTCATTGGGTAATCGAGTTTCGATTGGGTTAGGTGGGTCAAGAAAACGTACAATTTGATGCGATTTCAGCACAGGTTTACAAAAACCCATCGGGTTTTGAATCTTAGAGCCTCAATTTCATCACCGGGACCGGAGCCACAGACAAAACAAAGTAGGTATCTATTTATTTACATACCTGATTTTAACTAATTATGGTCTCTGGATATTTCTATGAGACAGCCGAATCAACTGGCAAAAATATCGCCAAACCTTAAAATTCTCGTGATAAAAGCTTAAGAACACTGTTATTTGTTATTTTGTTGGAACCATTCTTCAGATCAAAGCAAACAATGCGCTTCTAATCAACTGCATCTTTTTTCGACCGAAATAGTAAAAATTAAAGCGGCTGCATTCCCGGAAGCGGAAGCGGAAATCCTCCATATTTGTTTTCAAACGGAAGTGCCCTCCGTACCGCAAACGCAACATCGGCGTCCAAAGAGTGTGTGTTTTCAACAAAGACAGAATAATTTACTCAAATATCAACAAGATAAGCGTGTGAAACGTTAAGCCTCTTGGTAAGAAAGATGCAAATTAGTGAAAAGGTTGAGATTGGTATCTTGTGTAGTGAAATTAGCAGGGAAATGTGTCTTAACCGGTGGTTTGGAACTTAGGCCTAACGGTATCTGGATAGTGCGTTGTGATGTGAAAAAACGTGTGCGATACGCGTAATTGCTGCAAGATCCTGAAGGAAGATATATAAGGTGTTAGTTAGTTCTATAATCTGAGAAAAAGAAAAAGTACGTTCTCGATTCAAGGTTTTGTTACAGTAAAGCTCAGCGATCCGCATAAGTTAGGCTAATCGATGGGGCTGGTGTGATGTTGATGGTTTTCTGCGGTTGTTATTGTTGCTGCTGTGGATTGTTAACGATTAGATTAGGTTTACTTTTGGGCAACGTTAAATCGCTACTCTTTCCACCCCCCCTCCCCAAAATGTTAAATAAGTGGAATTAACCACCGGAGGCTGATTCCTGGTTATTGGCATATAGCTTACTCACAGGTAAACGCGTAGTGGAGTAGAACGTAAAGCAAATGCTATAATAAGCGGTAAAATATGTCATTTTAATTAAAATAATGACTTACACGAAGAAAAGGTATTTCCTCACCGATCTGCTTCATGTTGTGCTAGAATTAGTGATCGGCTGAACAACTTTTCCCGTACTTTTTGGGGGGGGGGGGCGAAGGCCTAGTCTGGTTCTTACAAATTATAGAAACTTGCTCTCTTTGGTGTGGTGTCAATCACTGCCTTCGTTTGTTCCCCGCGAAGGCGGAGTAGCCTAGCATTTACCCAAGTGACAGTTCGTTGCCTTGCAGCGTCAGGAAGAAGTCGCAAAGGAGTCCATCTCATGTTTCAAAATAATTTCTAGGCAGATTAAACCTACTCCTCGTAATAATTCTGCAGAATCCGATGTTTATTTTAATTTAATATTAGTTGACAGTATGAATATTCAAGATTGTGTCGATACATCATATTTACAAGGTTACAAGTTTTCCCCCCCCCCCAAAAAAAAACACACAAGGTATGTTAGATTACGCTTGTGCTGCAATGTGAGCAGTAATCGCTGTAGTCGACCCCCTGTGCCTGCCTGTTCGTGCTGCATGTAGTCTCCCCAACTTTGAGAAATTGCAGTCTTGGGAGAAAGTTAATTACCATCCTCCCAAGAACTACAGTATGCGGGACAAGAATATGTGGCTTCTCACTAAAGATGTCAGTGTTACGCTGGTTGCTTCCGTACGGAGGAAAATACACAATATTCCAGACAGGCAAGAACGATTAAACAATACTTGGCGAATTTTCGATAGTCAATTTGCTGTGGATGGAAAAACCTAGCCGACTATCATCTTCAGGCACGCAATAAAAACTCCAAACACTACCACTTATTTACAGTCCATTAGATTCAAAATTGGAGTTAACTTGACCTCCAATATTTACAAGGTAGGTGCGCGACGCTCGTGCACTGCCTCCGTTATTTTGAAGGCCGTATTTCACTTTTTTCCTAGATGCTCTCTGAAACCAGCGTCCAAAAGGAACTGGATTGAAGGGTTAGACGTTCCCTGGATATTCATCATCACGGCCTTCTCTCGGATGCTGATGAATATCCACGGACCGTCTAACCCTTCAATCCAGTTCTTTTTGGATGCTGGTTTCAGAGAGGGTCTAAGAAAAAAGTGAAATAACGGCCTTCAAAATAACGGAGGCAGTGCATGAGCGTCACGCACCTACCTTGTAACTGTCGGAGGCCAAGTTAACTCAAATTTTGAATCTAATGGACTGTAAATAAATGGTAGTGTTTGGAGTTTTTATTGCGTGCCTGAATATGATAGTCGGCTAAGTTTTTCCATCCACAGCAAATTGACTGTCAAAAATTTGCCAAGAATTGTTTAATTGTTCTTGCCTGTTTGGAATATTGCGTATTATCCTCCGTACGTAAGTAATGTTGGTTGCTTCCACACATACGTGCACATGATTAGTTACCTCCCCTCACACATGGAACAGTGACACAGCCTTTGCACAAACAAATGGTTTTTATCTAGGACAGGGACAGTCAGTGGTGGGACTGGTTCCTTAACTTTTACTTATCAAAAATTCGGTTTTGATTCGTATTGGTACAAAGCTTGTGTTTTCCCTTTTTGTAGTAGGCCTAGTCCTTTAAAAGGATGCAGTGACTCGAGAAGTAGGGATAACTTAATGCTGATGCAGCTTTAGAGAAACCGATACAGTGTGTGATAACACAACCACACCTGCTTCATGGTGCTAAAAGTGACTGTGCATTAATCAGTTCATTTGTAGCGTACTGTCCAGTTTACAGTATTTTGATCCTGTTTTGAAAACAGATTTGTGTGAAATGCCATCGTATGGTTTTGGAAGTAGTTTTTCAAAGCACAGAAGCAATCTCACCGCTTCAAATTTGTTCTGACCACTTTAGCATTCGAATTGGCCGCCCTCGTAGCCTCCTGCACGTGATCAATGCAGGAGGTCAACACAAGGTCAATCAACCCTCTCGAATGTGAAGCCAGTAGCAGTCGCCACTTGGCCAGTAGACCTTACAAAGCACTCGCCATTTCACAACTTCTACTCGCCACATACCAATGACATCTTGCACGATGCATGGTTTTTCTAATTCATGCATTTACGAAGTTGTAGAATTCTCTTTAACCCCAGTATTAATGAAGATAAAGCAGTTACGTAGCCCTTATAAATCAGAGCATAATGCCGCAAACCGTTCGTCTCTGACTTGTACGGTTCCTGAGATATCGTTCTTTCGAGTGTCAATCTCTATTGCTAGTTGTCATTTTGGCGAGTAAGGCTAAATTTCAGGTCGCCAACTACTGATTTCCATTCGCCAAACGGCGAGTGGCAACCGACATTGGAGAGGGTTGAGGTCAATGCAGGAGGCTACGAGGGCGTCCAAATTCGAATTCACAAGTGGTCAGAAAGAAAGATGTAGTTCAAAGTCCGAACATCTTCAAGGCCTGAAGAAGACATCTGAGGGATGTCAAAAATTTTCAGGTCAAACTTTTTGGTGTTATTTTTATGACGAGTCGAAGTTTTCACTGTATTGCCCATGGCGATGTATTTCAAGCCGAACTTTGTGATCTGGCCACCACTGCGACAGAATTTTATTCTGTGTTAGTACTTTGGAGACCTTCACATGAACTTCATAAAATTTCTGCACCAGATGCGATGGTTGGCATCAACATTTCCCTTTGGCGAGTGGAAATCAACAGTTGGCGACATGGACTTTAGCCTTAGGCTACTCGCCAAAACGGCGAATAGCTACAGAGCAATAGAGCATGCCGCTAAAAAAGGGGTATCTTTGGAACCGTACAAGTTAGAGACGAACGGTTTGTGGCGTTATGCTCAGATTTATAAGGTCTCTATATATGGATTGTCTGCATTAATACTGGAGTTTAAGAATATTGCACAATTTTGTTAATGCATAAATTAGAAAAACCTTTCATCATACTAGAAGTATTTGGTATGTGGCAAGTAGAAATTGTTGAAAGGCGAGTGCTTTGTAAGTTTACTGGTCAAGTGGCGACTGCTAATAGATTGACATTCTAAATGATTGGTTGGCATCTGTTGGTCTACAACGTTCCTTCGGAGCATGGATCCGCACAAGCGTGCGATGTTGTCTTTCCAGTACAACCCCTTAGAACACGGAATGGAATGAAAGATTGTTCGACTACAAAAGAGGAGTAGCAGTGCTTTGAAACAAACAAAAAAACACCACAATTTAACGATTTTTTTATTCTATTTTATTTTGCTTTACATTTAATTATGTTGGCCAAGCAGCCCACCGTAGGTTTCAGCCAAGATTTTCTTTTAATAATAAAATTAAAATAATTTTTTCCACCCTCAAACTTTGTTTTATCAAGATGATACTGATTATCGCGATGATTTAAAAAACTTTTATCAGGATTAAAAATATTTGTGTTGTGCCACCAACCCTCTCGAATGTGAAGCCAATAGCAGTCGCCATTTAGCCAGTAGGCCTTACAAAGCACTCGCCATATACCAATGTCATCTTGCACGATGCATGGTTTTTCTAATTCGTGCATTTACGAAATTGTAAAATTCTCTTTAACCCCAGTATAAATGAAGATAAAAGTTACGTAGCCCTTATAATCTGAGCATAACGCCGCAAACCGTTCGTGTCTAACTTGTACGGTTCCTGAGCTATCGCTCTTTGAGTGTCATTCTCTATTGCTAGTCGCCATTTTGGCGAGTAAGGCTAAATTTCAGGTCGCCAATTACTGATTTCCATTCGCCAAATGGCGAGTGGCGACCGACATTGGAGAGGGTTGTGTGCCACCCTGAGTGCAGAGCACTTTAATTTTATCATGATTCTGGCACTGGTGGACATGGTTTTTTTATTTCCTTTTAAATACCTAATGCAATTGCCATTACAAATTTATTTGCAGGCCGCCATTCACCATGGCGTTGCCACCATACATGCTGGGGCAGCCGTACGTGATGGGCATGCTGGCACAGCAACAAGCCCAGTTAGCTGCTGCTCAGGCCCAAGCACAGGCCCAGGCACAGGCTCAAGCCCAGGCCCAGGCTCAAGCACAAGCCCAGGCTCAGGCAGCTCAAGCACAAGCTCAGGCCCAAGCGCAAGCCCAGCGGGCTGAGATAATGTCAGAAGAAAAGCTACAGGAAAAAGGTAATATTTGTCTACTTACATACTCAAAGAAGTATTTATTTGTGTTTATAGGGCCTACGGTAAAAAAAAAATATTTGTGTCGTTTATAGCGCGGAAATGGCAACAACTACAATCTAAAAGATATGCCGAAAAAAGAAAATTTGGCTTTGTGGATGCTCAGAAGGAAGATATGCCACCTGAGCATATTCGAAAAATCATCCGAGACCATGGGGACATGAGTAATCGCAAATATCGACATGACAAGCGTGTCTATCTGGGGTAAGAAAATGTTTGCTTGTTTACATCAAATTAAGTGCAGAAATCCATAGCAGTTTTACTCTGAAATTTCATGAGTCAGATTACAATCACTCAGGGAAAATTTCGCACAATTTCAAAATCTGGGAATACCTAGACAGTATCCTGCGAATTTTCGACAGACATGTTCGTCTGTCTTCCCCAGGCACACTCGGTAACATTCAAACATAATTCCACATGTGCATCATCATAGTGGCGGATCTACCCATCATGTTGTCAGTCAAACTTCTGCAACAGACTGACAGTGTAATAGGAAGATCGTCCTAACAAATACAGA
The DNA here is from genome assembly GCA_023313725.1 of Lithobius niger. Lineage (NCBI taxonomy): Eukaryota > Metazoa > Arthropoda > Chilopoda > Lithobiomorpha > Lithobiidae > Lithobius > Lithobius niger. The sequence continues at coordinate 22,118 of JAHWFP010251078.1, forward strand.
CGGCAAAGATGAGTACGAGAAGTGCGAGTTTGATGTCTACCACAACGATGATGTAGAACTAAGTTTGAACGATACTGTGCATGCCGGAGGAAGACGAACAACCTGCCTGTTGAAAATTCACTAGGTACTGTAAAGATATTCCCTGATTTTGAAATTGTGCGTAATTTGAAAAAATGTTGGTATTTATTGTGAAAGTGTTGATAACAATCGCTTTGAATTTGCAGTGCTTTGAAATATATGCCTCACGCCGTCTTAAAGTTAATGGAAAACATGCCGATGCCTTGGGAGCAAATCCGAGATGTTAAAGTTTTATACCACATCACTGGAGCAATTTCGTTTGTAAATGAAATTCCTTGGGTCATCGAGCCAGTGTACATTGCCCAATGGGGGTAAGACATTTGCTATTAATTCGATAAAACTTTCAAGTGTACCATACAAGAACTAGCACTCTACAGTATTTTCTTTTTCTTTCCCCAAGTGCTCTCTGGATTATGATGCGGCGAGAAAAGCGTGATCGTCGCCATTTCAAGCGAATGCGTTTCCCTCCCTTTGACGACGAAGAGCCGCCGTTGGATTACGCGGACAATGTGTTGGATGTCGAGCCGTTGGAAGCAATTCAGATGGATTTGGATAGTGAGGAAGACAAAGAGGTTTCAGGCTGGTTTTATGACCACCGACCTCTTATTGATACGAAGTACGTTTTTACAAATTTAATAAGTTTATGGTACTGTTGTGATAGTGGCAAAACTAAGTTAAATACATGTACCAAAGTAGATACAGGGCTCAAAATTAGCGGTATCGCATCGCAATGTGCACCACAAATTTAAACTTTAGCGATGCAAAATTAAATAATGTATCGCAGTTTAACGATGCAATTGTATTAAACGAGACAACATAACAGCGTAGTCATGATCATGTTGGCTGACACGGAGAGGCCCGCCTACTTTATAGGCAGGCCAAGCATCGCACATGCATTCTAGGAAATCATTCTACCATCAACTTTGGTAGGCCTATTTAGTTGGTGGCGCTTTCGTTTCAGACACGGGTCAGAATAGTCTTAACGTGCATTGGATGCCATAGTCTTAGCCAAGCATCCGTGCGTGTAGCAAAGTAAAAGTGAACCAAAAATGGCTATTGTTCAAATAAAGTAAACTTTTTGTATTGTTTTTTACTAAAATTATTCTTTAAAACGTTGTTAATTATTTTGTTTGTGACAAGCTACACGAATTTGTATATTGTATCGCATTTTTGCTATGCAATTTTTCTAGGACAATTCGAGCCCTGAGATATAGGATCCTTATACAATATCGTTTCGGTGTATTGGTATCAGATCGATGTGATCCATTTTCACCCGATACTTGCAACCAATAATACATAACTTTTTTTTCTTGTGGTTGCGCAACATAAACCATATAATAACTACTACTGTACTTGTTTGCTAACTCAGAAAATTTTGATTACTAAGCTATTTGTATTGGTTTATTATTATTGTTGTTGACGTAGCAAAACTGTATATCGTGTGAACGGTAATATCCAAAGTATTGTTCAGCAGTTAACAGCGATTGCGCCGATTGTGCATCTCCCCTCTTAAAGAATTGGCCATCCACCAAAACTGCAGTCCTGGTAACCGTAGGCACGATGCAGGAAACCAGTTCGTTGTGAAGGAACTTGGCGTGTTACATTGAGGTAACAATATATACAGAAGCACCCCCCCCCCCCCAAAAAAAAAACTACTTGAGAAACTGTGGTTTATAGGGGTGTGCCATTTTTACTTTGTTATAACATATTTTCATTAAAACTTTATAACAAAATATGAAAAACTATAACTTTTCATTATATAATCTAATTTAGTGAACCTGTAAACTTACGAAAACATTTTTTTTTGCTCTGGCGTCTTAAAACCAGTCAAACTAAAGCAGCTTCGGCATACTGGGCAGGAAACTGTGGTTCACACGAGGTCGTAAGCTTTTCTTCTTGATAGGTTTGTTTCAAATCTTGCTTTAAAATCGTATCAAACTGTTGTGTAGTATTTCAAGCTTTATTTCAACCAAATTCTTTCATTTGCCCGACATCATAGCAAGATAGCAAATTACGCCTAACATGACTTACCACAAGTAGGTGAACAGCGACACTGCCTGCCAGACATGAATCGCCGAAACACAATGTCAGACATGAATGACTAATACAGCTGTAGTTCTTTTTACCGCTAATTGGTTCTTGTAATTTTTCGTTGGTAGTTAGGAAACCAAAACGTCCGATTTCTTGGCACAACACGACTATCTTGTTGAATTCTAACACGAAACAAGAATCCCTGGCAATCAAGTGCTTCCAGCTGCAGAAAGTGTCCCTTGTAAACCTTACACGGTCAGGTGACTTAATTCTGTATTGAACAGATCATTCGAACTGAGCTAACTTCCATGTTGGAGCAGAAGTGGAGCACAATGAGTGCCGCGAAGCAGAAATCAATGGTCGAAACGTCAGTGGCACCAACTTGAAATGTGAGGACTAATGATGTGCGTTTTCTTTTTCTGATGTAGGTGAATGGGTTCGGACAATATTCTACGTATTATGTAGTTTTTATCTTCTGAAAATTAGTAATAGCGTATTTATAAATAATTGGAAATACAGTAGAACCTTGATTGTCCGAACTAAAGGCGACCGAACAGTGTTTGGATAACGCGAAAATTCGGATAATCCAATTTGCACGCAAAATAAAAAAGGAAAACCTTGAAAAACATCGCGGCAATTCATACTGTGAAAAGATCGATCTGTTATAAAATGACACTATGTTCACTAAATATAACTAGGGAAAAACACGCACGACCACCACGCAGAAACACCACAAAGTTCGCTTGAATTTTCGGTGAAGTTCACCACCCGTTCACCTTCTTCAGAAGTATCACAACAAAACAAAACAAAACAACGTCCGAAAACTACATAATGAAAGTTTGTGAATTCCAGAAATTTAAAAGCGCGCGCGTGTATGGTTGCGTCACTGATCTTTATCTTCCATCCGGATATCCCACTTAGCGTCAAGCTTGGCAGCCAGCATAGGTGCCACCAATCTGTCAATGTAGTTTTCGGACGTTTTTTGTTTTGTTGTGATACTTCTGAAGAAGGTGAACTTCACCGAAAATTCAAGCAAACTTTGTGGTGTTTCTGCGTGGTGGTCGTGTCTGTTTTTCCCTAGTTATGTCATTTTCAGACCACTGTAGACGCCGGTTGCTGGTATTTTGTGATGTTCACTAAAATTTGAATGCAAAAGTGTGCAAAGCAGACGACGAAGCAAACAATGATGTAGTTGATGTTAAAAAGCCGGAAAAATCTTCGAAAAATTTGCTGGGCTGAGTGTAAGTCCGTGTTTTGAATTTTAGGATCATAGTAGGTAGTAATGTTATTTTATAAAGGAAAACCTTTACTAAGTTTTAGTGTTTGTGAACTACCTTATGCTTGATAGTGCACAACTCCTGAAAAGAAAATTTTTGCATGGAATGACTCCAGAACATAAATAAAGCAAAGTCAATGCTTATTCCTTCTCTAAAAAACAACAAATTTCTGAATTTTTGTAAGAATGGGAGTTCGAATAATCGAGGTTCTACTGTACTTACAGTCAAGCAAGTGTCGAACGTTTTCGTTAAATCATGTTTTACGTTACATCGTGTTTTATTTTATCATGCATTGACTGTACATCTTTTGTCACCAGCTAGAATAAACAAATCAATTTTATTTCAATAAATGGTAAAAAAAAAAAATGGATGCAACTAAATACAAGCATTAGCAGGGACTTGACTCTGCCATAAATGTTTGTAACTAGGAAACATCGTGAATCACTTTTCTTTAGCCAGAAAGATGTTTTTCGTGATCTTGCACTGATATTTAGTATAAACAAAAACTATGTTGTGTAAACCAACCCTTCCCAAAGTCGGTTGCCACTCGCCATTTGGCGAGTGGAAATCAACAGTTAGCGACTTGGAATTTAGCCTTACTCGCCATATCGGCAACTAGCTACAGAGCATGCCACTAAAAAAGGGGTATCTCTGGAACCTAATAAGTTAAAGACGAACGGTTTGCAGCGTTATGCTCAGATTTATAAGGGCTATATAACTGGATTTTCTGCATTAATACTGGAGTTAAGAAAATTGCACAATTTTGTTAATACATAAATTAGAGAAACCTTTCATCATACAAGACGTATTTGGTATGTGGCAAGTAAAAATTGTGAAATGGCGAGTGCTTTGTAAGGTCTACTGGCCAAGTGGTGACTGCTACTGGATTGACATTCGGAAAGGTTGGTGTAAACTTATTTAGCGTATACATATTGTCCTTATGTAGGTGCTGTCAAGGTTGATGATTTTAAAAAATTACGTTGTGATACACTTGTATAGCTGTAGCTAGTTGGAGGCACCCAATTCTGCCTACAGAATTACAGTGTTGTCTAAATTAGTTTCAGCTTGGATCAGCCTTTCTGGAGATGGAGATGTAGCACGACTTATAATAATACTTGCTTTGTTTTTGCCAGACATGTGAATGGTACGACGTACCGGCATTGGAATCTGACGCTGCCGATGATGGCTACATTGTACCGCTTGGCCAATCAGCTGCTAACCGATTTGGTGGATAACAACTATTTCTACCTTTTTGACCTCAAGTCCTTCTTCACAGCTAAGGCTCTCAATATGGCCATTCCAGGAGGACCCAAGTTTGAACCTCTCATCAAGGATGCCAATCCGGCGTAAGTAGTTAATTTCACGGTTTGAATTTCCTAACTTAACTTTCAACTACATTCACAAGATCAGGAGCCGAATTCAAAAAAATTTTCGAAGTATAAAATCAAAATGTTAAACAAACGATGTAACCTCGTGTTTCGCGTTAACATCCTGCGTCTGCAAAGCCATAGTCTAGCTTAAGACGTAATTTGCTATTATCGAGAAGGCATCAATTGAATGCCTTAACAACCACTACGACAATACTTAAAAAAGTAGCCTTGAAATTTATTTAATTACTATTATTGTTAACTGAACAGCTAGCCTAAAAAGTTTGACATTCACTACGTTTACATGGCCCCTGCATGTAGTAAACTGGATCAGCTTGAACCAAAGTAACCAAACATGTGCATCTTTAAAAAAAAATAATGGTGTGCTTCACGGAACCCAACCGATCTTTACTTTTCCTTCCCACCCTAAAAACTGACCTGATCGCGACGAGCAGCACACTTTAGTGAGGAAAAAATGCTAATGAAAGTTGTCAGCATCCAGGTTTTGCTAATGCATAGCTGAGCTAAGCACAAAACAATGTGTATTTGGTATGCTTCTCCATATGCCTGCATTGAAAAATTGTTTAGGCCATGAAAAGTTAATTGTTTGGTTTACAGGCGCATGCAGGTGCCTTAAATTATCGCGGGTCAAAACTTTTTATCTGAATCTTGTTTCACCCGCTAAAAATCATATTTTCGCCAAATTTTGACCGTTTTTGACATTCCAGTACACCATATTAACCGGTTCGAAATGAGCTTTTCAATGGTGCCAATTTCAAATCTCTTAGTTCAAACCGCTAAGAAGTTATTTGACAAAAAATATAATAAAAACTTTGAATACTAGATGACTTAGATGATAACATTACTGTAGCAATATTATATTTTTTTAGGCCGACTACATACTTTTTCAGCTTTGGAGCATGGTAGATGGCAAAGAAATGTGGTCAGTTAAATAACATAAAAATGAAAAATAAAATGCCTGGTTCAGGGTTCGTACGCAGCCTTGAATTCCTTGAAAAGCCTTAAATTTCAAACCCAAAAATTCAAGCGCCACAAACGGGTTATAAGACTCACGGAGGCTTAAAGAATGCGATGCGCATCTTTCTGAAGCGCTTGGAAGTGGTTATGTAAACGTAGTGAGTGTTGGAGTCATGGTTGTAAAATACGGAATTGTTGAAACTGGCAAGAGTGAGTTGACGTCTTTGACTGTGCGGAAATGAAAGTTGACATAATTTTCGAGTGAAGATAAGTTATTGTGGAATTTTAGTTTTGATATTAAAATTAGACTAGTTTGTGAATAACTAATGAAGTTTTGGGTGCAGTTTTGGTTTTTTCGATAATTTAGCATGCTAACTCTAGTTGGTAATGCTAATTTTTATTTAAGTACAGGCATACATAGCCAGTCAAGTTGCTGTAAATCATTTTGTTTCCTTTTCCAGAGACGAGGATTGGAACGAATTCAATGACATTAACAAGATCATAATTCGGCAACCCATTCGCACTGAATATCGCATCGCTTTTCCCTATTTGTACAACAACATGCCACAGTTCGTCCATTTGTCCTGGTGAGTTCATTCTTGCATTGGATTTATTTTCATGGTGGCATTACCGGTGCTCGCCAGCTAAGAGTACTTGCGCCGATTACCATGACACATCAAAGTTGAAGGTGCGCATTGGTGGGGAGGTTGAGAGACACTCCCCTCACCGCTGAGCCTGTAATACAATTTTAGAACAAAGATTGTGAACTTATGCCTGCTGTGAAATAATGTTTCGTTTTTTTTAGTAATTGTTTTTGTCTCTTTACAGGTATCACACGCCCAACGTTGTTTTCATTAAGACTGAAGATCCTGATTTGCCAGCTTTTTATTTTGATCCCTTAATTAACCCCATATCGCATCGGCACTCCGTCAAGGTGAGAACATAAAAAGTCAATTTAATAGGGTTGGTTGTTCTGATAACACTTTTTTTTTTTTTAAATCGGTTACAGATTCTGGCATGTAGGGCTGTAGGTAAGGACATGTAATTTCTGCGATTTTGCAAAGTCGCAAATTTCGCAACATTTTCTCCAAAAGCGGTATTCTTGATTGTGGTAGGTAAACAGTCACTAACTGAAGCAAAAACACCACATTAGTTGTCGCAAAATTCAGTAAATATTGCAAAATGCCACATATTTCCAAACACAGCGCAAAATTTACCGCAAAAATGGCCTTATTTTTCATGCCAATATATTTGACAACTAGCTAACTGGAACAAAATTCTGGAGATAAGTATATTTCTGAAAACTTGCAGAAATATAAATTTCTTCTGTCAAATTAAAAAAAAAACACAAACAAAGAATTTTATCATGGGAAAGCCTAACCAGAAGCATTACTGAAATTCTTCCTTTGTTAATTAGGCTTAACTATGCTGTACTTCTTGTTTTAGAGGGGTAAGAGACACTTATGTCATGAAGTTGAGTTCTTTTTTACGTCGAATTGAAATCGGGCTTATAAACGGTTTCTGTTTGTCTATAAGCTGCAGAATTGATAAAAAAAATTGTGGAATTTTATCCAACTTGCAGCAGAAATTGTCGCGGATGTGGCTGAAAAAATCTTCGCGGAAATAACGTATCCTTATTTATAACCCATGCAATGCTGCAGCAACCCTTCCGAATGTCGCTCGGTCATCACTCACCACTTGGCCAGCAGCTCTCAAACTCCACTCGCCACCAAAACTTTAAAAATCTACTCATTTTTAACTTTAAACTTTAAAGTCTACTCATTAACTTTAAAAATCTACTCATATTTGTCTACGTATTTATTGCGCATATCGTGCTAGATTTGGAAAAGGGGTTTACAATTGATAATTTCTACGTACACCTTAGGGATCGTCCGTATGCTACTTCAGTGCTATAACAGTGTAAAAAAAATAGAGCAATCAGTTGCAGTTTTCAGTTTTGCACGCGTAAATGAAAATGGAGTATTGGAACGTCAAAATCGGTTAACTTTTGGCGAACCTATGGTGAAAATAATATTGAACTGTTTAGGGATGGCACGATACAAACATTTTTTATCGTGATAATCAATAACATCTTGATAAAACAAATTTTGAGGCTGGAATAACCATTAAAAAAAAAAAAACCCTTGGCTGAAGCCTACAGTGCAACCTTCACGAATGTGAATTGTGTGGCACTTGCCATTTGGCCAGTAGACATGAAAATACACTTGCCATTGTCCATTACTTCCTCACCATGTAGAAACAATTTAGCAGTTGTGCACAAGTTGCTGCTACTTAATGCTTAAATATTGTTTGCATTAAACTAACTCTCCAATCAGCTAAAGTGGTTAACAACAGTACTGCACACTTGGTTGGATAGCCCTTGTAATTCCGCACACAACGCCGCAAACCGCTTGTTTCTAGCTATTACGGTTTCTGAGATATGACAATTTAAGCATTGGGGTTTTGCACGATAATTCGATAAATCAGAAAAAGTGCGGTACAACGTACTGATGCTTTGAACCAAACAGATCTGCCATTGTGAAACCGTGGCGAACCATTGCTCAGCCATGTGTGTTTTTTTGGAGGGGGGGGGGAATGGTAGTTCTAATTAATATACTTATTATCTGGGTGATGCATTTCAGGGCACAGAACCACTCCCAGATGATGACGAGGAGTTTGAATTGCCCGAAGAGGTGCAGCCATTCCTACAAGACTGTCCTCTATACACGGACCACACGGCCAATGGCATCGCTTTGCTATGGGCGCCGCGGCCGTTCGATTTGCGTTCGGGTCGAACACGTCGTGCTATCGACGTTCCCCTGGTCAAGAGCTGGTACCGTGAACATTGCCCAGCTGGACAACCCGTCAAGGTGCGCGTTTCTTATCAAAAGTTACTCAAGTACTACGTGTTGAACGCTCTAAAACAACGCCCGCCAAAGCCACAGAAGAAACGGTAAGATAATGCACCTGTCAAAGAAGAGTTTGTTGTGTGGATTAGAATTGTTTAACACCATAAAAGCAAATTCCTCTCCGAGTTTGCCTGGTATTGTCATGTTGGAAAAGCAGTGCTTTTATCGTGCATTTAATCGCAGGTTAATCAATTCTAGGCTGCAATTCTATAACTAATTGTGTTTTTCCAGGCTTCACCGTTACTAGATCGGATCGGGTGCCTATATTTATGATATCGGTATATTTCGCTAAAATATCTGTAACTCTGGAACCGGTTGAGATAACGACATGCAATTTTCAGCGTTTTGCTCAGAAAATCACCGAGAATCTTCCCAACTATCTTTTAACTGTTGGTTACTATTAAAAATAATTTTATTTAATGATGAACTTTTGAAGAAAACTACACCATTGAAAAAAAAATGGGGATTAAATTTTGAATATCGGATCAGCAAAATTTTTAAAACTGGATCAGTTGATGTCATTGCAGTCTTAGTGTTTTTATTAAGGTTGTATCATTTTAAGTTTCCTACTTCAACATCCATAATCTCTTAATGACCAACATAATGTGGTAGTTTTCTACAGTTGTTAAAATACTGTATAGAATTCTCCAGCGTATCCTCCCTAACGGTTGTACCGTTGGGTTAACGTCATTTACCGCCGACCCCTGAAAAAAAATTTTAACCAATCCCAGCACCTCTTCTCACCCTCTCCTCGTCACTTCCGGTCCGTCTCCCATCACTTCCGGTCCGTCTCCTATCACTTCCGCTCTCCCCGCTTCACCACTTTTGACGTCGGCGCCGACCCTTGATGTTGTCTGTGCTATTTAGTTAGTGTTTTTTCTTTTTGCAACGGTTTTTGGAGGAAGTTTGTGATAATAAGTTATCGCGCGTTCGTTATTTGGTGGAACTACGAGGTGTCTACGTTGTTTACGAGAAGGATTGACCAGGGTGAGTATGACTTTTTGTTTGTTTGTTGCAGGCGCGTCGGGTTGGCCGACGGCGTTTTGGTTAGGCCTAAGCCACGTAAATGTGGCTAGACGAACGTTGGGTTCGTGGTCTCGAAACGTGGGTGTGACTAAAAGTTGTTTGCTTTGTCTGTACGATGTGTTTAGTAAAAAAGGGGGCGTTTTGCCCGTGAAGTGTTTTTTGGGCCGAATGGGCTACGGGCCCGCGGATTAGGCTTACGGCTGAGCGGCCTTCGGGCCGTGGAATTAAGCTTATGGCCGGAGTATCGGCGCGCCCGCATTTGTTTTGGTTTTCAGGCCGTTTGGAATTAGCAGGTGTGCGTTGGGTGTTTCTTTTGGAGCTGAGCTTCAGGTAGTTTGCTGACCGTTGTCAGTTTAGACTTTTGCTGACCTTTAGTTCGGTTTTAAATTTATTTTGGCGGCCGGTGCTAAAAATAGACGGACGTTAGTGGTTACGGCTGGCCTATGCAGGTTTTGGTAATGCGACGGCGACCGAACTCGACGTGGATTTAATTATGGAAGATGGAAATTTAATATTTTTGTCGAGGGCTAGCAGAAGACTGCTTGTTGTGTCGTGGAACGTCGTTCAGTGTGGTTACTTGTTGGAAAGTTGCGTCTGTACGCAGAAGTAACATTTTTGGAAATTTAGGGGCCGGTTACGGTTTTTAGTTCTTGGCTTACGCCGATGTGTTGGGCCTGCGGCGATTTTGCATTGGAACTGTGTGATGGATTGGTGATCGTGTCAACGCTTTTTCTTGTTTGAATTAGGCTAGTTTGTCTAAAGATTTTTTAAATTTTTTAAATTTTTTTTTTTGCGCTGGATGTGGTGTAATTGGCCGGGGAGCATTAAGTGACGATGGGCATTGTAGCTGAGAAGCTTGTTTGAAGCACACTGATGGTCTTTCGGTTATGGCAGTGCATCTATCAGGAAACGGTTGGTTTCCGATAAAGGGCATCTTTGATGTTTTGGTGGGGACGCTCTGAGAGGTCCTGTAGTCAAGCACATAGCCGGTTTGGGTTGAGGTACAGGTACGGTGGTTCCTGGTGTGTAAAGGGGCTCGGATGAGGACCTGGATGCTAAGGTTGGTTGAGCCTTGAGAGTGCCTGGCCATACAGGCTGGGAAAGGTTCAGGGTCATAGTCTTCGGAGATTAGGTCGTAGAGCCTTAAGAAATATAGGCCATAGAGCATTTAGTTTCGGCCATAGAGCCGTGAGGAATTTCGGCCATAGAGCCGTGAGGAATTTCGGCCATAGAGCCGTGAGGAATTTCGGCCATACAGCCGTGAGGAATTTCGGCCATAGAGCCGTGAGGAATTTCGGCCATA